>JAJUPC010000487.1:0-262500 GCA_023614405.1 Avena insularis | reverse complement strand
CTCATCCCCACCTCCTTCCTCACCATGGCCTCGCCTCCTCTCTCAGCAGAGCCACCCGGCCTCTCCTTCTGAGCCCTCTCCTGCCTGTGTTCCTCACCGTCCACGCAGCCCCATCTCCTCGCCTCGGCCTCCTCCACTCTGGCCGCTCCGCC
Source organism: Avena insularis (assembly GCA_023614405.1). Classification (NCBI taxonomy): domain Eukaryota; kingdom Viridiplantae; phylum Streptophyta; class Magnoliopsida; order Poales; family Poaceae; genus Avena; species Avena insularis. The sequence continues at coordinate 262,348 of JAJUPC010000487.1, read as the reverse complement.
CTCCATCGTCCACCTCGCCGGCGCTCCGCCTGCAGAGCCCCGCCGTGGCCGCGGCGCCCCGTCTCACCAACGGCCCGCCTCTCCCACCAGCAAACTCCGCCACCACGGTGCCCCCTCTCCTTCCCAGGCCAGCACCGATCTCCTCCCCCTCGTCCTGCCGCCGCCTGCCCGACCTCCCAGCGTGCCCTCTTCCGCCCGGCCTCTCTCCACTCAATAGGCTGCCCATGGCTGTCGCTGCCGAGCCTATCACGCATCTACGCGCCCAAGCTCGTCGCGTGGTCCGAGCTCGCCATCCCTCTCCTCTGTGCTCGAACCGCCTCCCTCTTCCAACCCGCTAGCATGTCGCGCCATGAGCCCATCGCGGACGCCACCACCTCGCCTGGTTCCGTTGTTCCTCCGCCCCGCCCTCAGCCGCCCACAGGCCGCCTCTGCAGGTCGTCGTCGATGCTGCTATGCTTCACCCTGCACTGGCCTCTCCTTCCTCCCTCTGCCCCAGGGCCACCCGCGACCCTCTCCGACCGTCGCGCCCTCGTGGCCCTCCTGTGAGTTCTGCATCGCCTGCAACCATTGTCTATGTGCCAGCCCTGCACGGTTTAACCCGCGCGCAGCCAAGGCCTCCCATCGGCCGTGCCCGCTCCGTCGGTGAAAAGTGGTGACGGTGGTGTAAACGTGTTTGGGGTTGCATCGTGTCCAGATTTACTGATGTTGTTGCTGTGAGAAGGAGAGGTGATGTTGACGCGGTTGTTTGAGACCCTCCCGATGGACAAGGTTGACCGGATTTTCGACAAGATCTTCGAGACAAACATGACGTGGCCGGAAGCTGCACGACACCGCTCGATGCCGCCGATGGAACCTTGTATGGCTACTTGAAGATTGTACCGGGACAACGACCACATGGAGTTCTTCCCCGAGGAACGCCATGATCTTCTTCACGGACCAACAAGACCTCCTTCCCGCACCGATGCCCGACGACGTCGCACGCCAAGTTCTTCATCCCGAACGCCAACACCGACCGTTACGCGGACCCGACAAGACCGTCGCGACGACAAGATCCACACCGACCAGGGCGAATCCGATGCGCCCTGACGGCAAACCAAGTCCTTCTTCCCGGAACGCCAAGCTCTCCTTCCCTTGTCCGAGACAGACCCCCGTCGAACCGTTCCCCCGTCGAACCCTGTCGAACCCCGAACCCCCGGAACCCAAGATCTTCCGGACTCTCATGTGTGACTCCTTTTCTCGAAACCCTATTTTATAAATGCTATATATAAAACTTGTTGCATATTAAATTGTTCATCTCGCAAGCATATCATGTGGGTTGGGGGCATCATGCCGATTCACCTCATAATTAAATATGGAGACCATATGCGGGCGAATCTAGTCTAATAGTGGTCCCATTTAAAATTGTGTAGCGAACCGATGTTGTATTTTGCCATGTTAAGACAACATTTAAATTGCGGGGTATCTAAACAACATGAACCTAGTAATTAATTGTCGGGGCCTCGGTTCCGCTTAATATGGCCTAATTGCATCGCATGCCTGCCATGTCATACATCATACATGCATCATGCCCGATCTTTTGCCGTAGTATTAAATAGTGCATCCGGTGTTTCTTCTAGTGCTTTGCTTCTTCACGGACTAGGCCGATGAGTTGATGCGAGTGACGCCCGTTCTTCGGATGAACCTTCGGCAATGTTTTCAGGCGAGCATCTCCCCTTTCTACCTATCTTACTTTTATAGTATTTATTTCCTCCTGTTGATCTATTGCTAACTGTGTTGCGATGCTCTAGTTTTCGTGCCCGTGATATCCCTTGCAGCCTTATATTGCCTCGGACACATCCTATTACCTGTTGATTGGTAGATAGTTGGACTTGTGCGTCGTAGTCGCGTGCTCAAGTGTTGTAGCGTGTCGTCAAGTACCACAGTTGTTGGAGTATTGCCGCATGTTTAAAGTTGGAGATGATCATGGCTTTAATTACTGTTTAATAACTAAAATTGAAGTAGGTTAATGCAGAGGCACCGGTGGGTAATAGACAATATTTGGTTTTTAACCGCTCACTGGTGTCCCGTAGGACCCCGAGTTCTTGACACCTGTTCCGAGATCAAGCGCTAACCACGTGTGTGTGGGCACCCCCATCGATTTAGTACCTGATTCCAAGTACTGTACTGGGGCCACAAAGTAGTTTGGAGCGTTATTACTATCCTGTACTTATGCCATGCTTTACTGCTTTATTTAAGATTGTGCGTGGAGCACCTGTACTGTTTAGGATTGCGAGTGTTTTGTGATGTCGACAAGCCCACCACACTTTCGGGTTCCTGATGCGTTTGACCATCGACGCAAACCACGAGTCCGTCTCGAGACCGGCCGACTTGCGGGTAGCTTAGTGGGTGGCCCCATGTACTTGCTTTGGGTCTGGAAACGTCATGACTTAGGCCTCACGACATACCGATGGGTGTATGTTAACTGATCCGCAAAAGGGTCAAGTGCGTGTGGATACTTTGGTGCACCTCGCAGGGTTAAATCTTTTCAAAAGCCGTGTCTCATGTTATGGACGACTTGGAGCACAGTTCTCGATCATAGACAACTATAACTAAAGTTTACTGTTACAAATTGACTTGTATCCGATATGACTAGTAATCAGCTTCATGCAGCGGAATGGCTAAATAAAAGTACCAACAACCTTTGGGTTTGGGATATCTCATGCTCACCGTGATTCGACTAGTAAGTGTTGCAACTACAATGAATGGTTAACTAAAACTGCCACCGCTTATTATATCGATGACTCATGCTATCTATATTTGACTAGTAATTGCCGCAACTATAACGGAATGAATAAAGCGCCAACCGTGTGAGTTCCTCGGTTGACTTCCTCGCTTTGGTCTCGAGGAAATACCAGGATGGGTATGTTTGGTGGTAGAATCAGTTGGTTCGAATAGGTCTTTCTTATCCCTCTCGATAGCCGAAGTTATCTCAAGTCTCTATAGGTTGTTTAGTGCATGCCAGTGCCGCTTTCGATCCACCATACCTATGTAGGCGAGGACCCCAATTCTAGTCTCGCCGTGTCTTGGCCTCGATCGACGCTCTCTTTTTCCTTTGCCCTTTGTTGGCACCCTTTGTTTAAGCGTTTTGAGATCGGCGTCGTTAGGGGTTACCCTTCCGGCTTGGCCTGGCAGGGTTATGGACGCCATTGGTTATTCTTGAGGGCTCTTAGCTCAATTTGCATCTTGTCCATACTCGGAGACGTGTCGTTTTCAAGGTGATTTGGATCTTTGTCAGTATATCAGTATTCTTGACTCCTTGAGTCGCTGTTGTATATATCTGTTACGTGGGTTCCATCATGGACTATTGTGTAATGGTATTCGTTTTTCCACCATGCGAAAGTGCCTGGTGGGCACCTTTGAATCGTTTCTATGCGGGTTTGGCGGGAATCGCTGAAACTTGCATAGGGCCAATTCTGAGGGTGTTACACGCGCCAGAGATGGCTGCCGCGCAGGAGATGGCTAACGGGCAGGAGATGGCTGGCGCGCCGGAGATGGATGGCGTGCCGGAGATGGCTGCCGCGCAGGAGATGGCTGAAGCGCCGGAGATGGTCGCCACAGAGATGGTCAAGGCCGGCTCGGGCCGACGGCATGGAGATTGCGGGGGTGCCAGTGGCCTCCAATTTGGAAGCACGATGTGTTCCTTCTTCCAAAGAATGGTTGTTTTCACTGCAAATTTGAGTTGAGTTTCCCCTTCACCTGTAGCATGGCCAAGCTGTGCTTCCTCATATTCCTTCACAACCTCATCCACCCCGAAAATAGCATAGCCATCTGGAATCGGTCGGCAGTGGTAAGTTCCACCAGCTACAGGAGGTAAGGCATAGCCGACAGCCACCTTAATGGATAAGCCCATTAATCTCACATGCAGCTCAGCGTGTTCGCTCTCCGTGATCTCATCCACGGGTATCGAGACCCGCCATTTCAAGCGTGCTGCACGCGTTCTCCGTGGAAGCCACCCTGATTTTCCGCAGAGTCAGGCGCGGCAGCTTCCAATGCAGGCTCTTCGTGCCGCTTGAGATGGGCCGGTAGCTTGATGGTTTCATAGTATTCACTTGCGCCTTCAACGCCACAAGTGCATGTTCTATCTGTGTCATCCGCTTATACGCTTTTTTCTTTTCTCGCGCCATCTGTAAGAGTCGCTCCACTGCAAACCCATCCTTCCACGCCATACCCCTGCCTCGTGCATGTCCAGGTGTTCTTTTTACCGATGGCGGCGTGTGAGCTGGTCATTCTCTCTGTCGGGATGGAAGGTCCTGGCGGCTGTTTCCTCGTATGCCGTGATGAGTTCAGTGACGGGTTTGGCAAGGAGGCGGGTTGGGAAGATACACAATCTTGTTTCTGGTCCAACCTTGCCCCGATTCCGTAGAACCAAGTCTTTGCACGTAGGTCCCACCCATGTGTCTGGGGTGTGATCCCTCTGTCGCGCAGATATGTAGCCACCTTACCCTGTCCTTTGGTGATATTCCTTCTTCTGGGCATTTAGCGTATTGGTTTCTGACCTCTTTGTAGCTATAGCACCTTCCTTGTATGCCACAAATTCGCGCCAGTGAGGTCTTATCTTCGCATAATATGCGTCTTTGAAATCTGGAGTCTTGCAAGCTTTGACAAATTTGTTCAATTTTGTCTTCCAGTTGCGGAAAGCGTCAACCATCTTCTTTAGAGTCCACTCTTTGACCTTTTCCTTTATAACCGGTTTGTTTTCATCCTCCTCTGGCGGAAGGGTGAAATTTACCAAATAATTCAAAGCATTTCTTTGGATCTTTCATCGACAAAGGTACCGTCGCCATTCTTTGGCTTATTCCAATATTCAATTGTGATTGGGATTTGGTCCCTAACAACAACTCCAGCCTGACGTACAAATTTGTCTGCGGCATTCTTGGGCTCCATCGGCCTGCCACCAACACGGACTGCTTCGATCGTGAACTTTGCACGATCTTTCAACCGATGGCTCGCGCCTCGCTTGCTCTTTTTCGTACAAGAAGATGGTTGCTGGCTGGTCGATCCAGAGGGCTAAAAGAATAAAGAAGTGTTAATTAATACATGTAGAAGAAGATTGTTGGTGGAAGTCAGCAGAGGCTTAATCAATGCATATACCTCGCCGGACTTTGTAATCACTAAATTGCGTTAACCGGAGTCTTCATCTTCTCCATGACTACTTGAGTTGTCATCATGTCCCTCCAAGTCTAGATATTGTGAGGTGTCCTCATCGATAATGTTCTCCATTATTTCTTCTTCTTCAAGGTTTCTACTAAGTGGATCCATAGTTTCTAAAACAATAATATTATCTAGAGTAAGAGAGTAAACATTCAAGTGGACTTGGATTCATACACAAATATACATATTATTCATACAAAAATACACAAATAGGATAAAGTACATAAGATAAAGTACATTATTAATACATCACCGGAGAATAGCTCGGGTGCATTATAGGATAAAGTATAAGATAAAGTACATTATTAATACATCACCGGAGAATAGCTCGGGTGCATTATAGGATAAAGTATAATATAAAGTACATTATTCATACATCACCGGAGAATAGCTCGGGTGCATTATAGGATAAAGTATAAGATAAAGTACATTATTAAGATAAACTAGTGAACGCTGCCGCTGCTCATGGAGCTCTGCAGCCACAGAAGAGGAACCATCACCGAGAATAGCTCGGTGAGATCCGTGAAGCTGCTGATATTGGAGAACCTAGTCTCCAAAGATACATGTATCGCCGTACATGCTCGTCCTCCTCCCTAATACGACGATCGCACCACCTCCTCGGGCTGGCTCCTCTGACCGCCTCCGGACCTCGTGGACGCCACCAAAGAAGCTCCGGTCGACGATGATACCCGGATTCTCACTAAGGTACGAGTCCCGACAGTAGCACCTCCCAAGTGCTAACCCAAGTGAGCCCAGACTCGGACATCCCCGACAGAGTCCAGTAGGCTCGGACGAGATGGACGCGGCATAACTAAATAATAGCAATAAACAATCATAAAACATAAACAGTAACTAAATCACTAAGTATATATTGTCCTAATAACAATAACCCTAAACCTATCACTAATAACAATAACGCGGTATTTACCTAACTAATACTAATACTAACAACTAATACTAATTCTAATTCTAACTCTAAATTAGCCTAATAATACTAATACTAATTCTAATTCTAACCCTAATACTTAACCAATACCCCTAATACTTAACCAATCATATGCCTAATACTTAAGCAACACCCCTAATACTTAACCAATACCCCTAATTCTAACTCTAAATTAGCCTAATAATTAATACTAATACTAATTTTAACCCTAATACTTAACCTATATACTAATTCTAATTCTAACCCTAATACTTAACCTAATACTAATACTAGCCAATTAACCTAATACTAGTACTACCTAATTAACCTATATACTAATTCTAATTCTAACCCTAATACTTAGCCTAATAATACTAGCTAATTAACCTAATACTAATACTTGCAAATTAACCTAATACTAATACTAGCTAATTAACCTATATACTAATTCTAATTCTAACCCTAATACTTAGCCTAATAATACTAGCTATAATTAACCTAATACTAATATAGCTAATTAACCTATACTAACTAATTGACCTCAGAAGACGTGACAAAGGCCGGTGGCAAAGTGCTGGCAAGCGGGCGGCAAGGACGGCGGCGGCGAGCTCTCCACGGCCATGGTGGCAACGGGTGGCGAAGCCTCCCATCGGGCGCCAAGTAAGCGGCAAGGCGGTGTGAGCCTCTCATGGCGCCATGGGTGGCAACGACGGGCAAGAAGGGAAGGTATGGTTGGGGTGTGGCGGGCACACGACGGGATCGATCCGCTGGGAAGAAGGAAGGGGTGGCTGTTATAAATCTCTCTAACACCGGTTCGTGGTCGAACTGTTAAAGTTGTTTACCAAGACGCTTCTTTAACACCGTTCCAGCCGAACCGGTGTTAAAGGGGGGGTGCGGGCGCGAAACGAAATAAATGCACCCCCCTTTATAATTCAAAAAATAGGATATGAATTTAGAAAATTCATATCTTATTCATTTCAACTCAGAAAAATATAAATAATATATCATAATTTTTAGAAAAATAATATCTATCCATTCAGGTAAAAACATTTTATATTTACTTTAGATGAAAATTTTCAAAATGATTAAAACACTTACATATAAATTTTGATTATTCAATTCAAACAAAAATAAATTGTCAAATCCTAAAACTTTGAACATAAGAAATATTAAGCATCTAAAAAGGAATCTAACCCTATTTTATTAGAGCAAATCATATTTTATTTTGTATTAACATTTTTGAATTGATTGGATATTTAAATGTCGCATCTTTTGTATACACTTGAATCTGACAAAGCCTCGCTCAACTTGCATTGGATTTTTGATAAAATAGCATATTGTGAACCTAAAAATGATTTTTTTTAAAAAATCATAAGCATCGTATCATGTACATGTAGTTCATATCTGACCCACTTCCTTCCGATTCGGCAGGAATTTGTCTTTTTCACCAGAGGTGGACGGAAAGGTTTCAGATCCCCCTGTTGATACATTGTCCATATAAGGTGGTCTAGTATTTTTGTAAAATGTGGTGGTGGTTTTTTGAATTAGCCGTTTGGTGGTTGCTTCACAAAACCGTCCGTTTTTTATGCTCGGAAAATGGAAAATGTCTTTTTGGTGCGATAAAAAGGAAAACTTCCTCTTGCAACATTGTTTGCCATGCCATGATGCACATGTATGCACAATATGGCCTTATTATCACAAACTATGCCTTGATTCTAGCCATAACATTGGTCATTTGACCCGAAAGCCAAGAAACCTCGAATGAGATAGGTCATTTTGTGAAGGAGATGGAACTGGAATTAAAATACAGAATGCAACTAATAGTAAGTTACATAAAGCACGACTGAAAATTAAGATACATAAAAGAACTGAAAATTAAGATACATGGCCAGATTAAGTAACAATCGGCCGAACTTGTTTCGGAATGTTGGAGTGATTCAGTCATGCTCCTGCCTACACCTGTAATACTCGCCACTGTAGTCGTCGTAGTCGTCGCCGCCGTCATCGCTGTCATCCTCGGGGTCGCCATAATTGAACCTTGAAGGCTGAGTATGCGTGGGCTGGACTTGAGGGTAGCGCAGACGGGGGTTAGAGTCGGGCGCAGGTTACATAGGCCATGATGCTCTGGAGAGTCCGACCGCGCCACCATAGCCGACGGCCGGCCTCGTTGAAGTTCGGAGGAGGTGGGCCGTCCTCCTCGTGCCTGGCGAGTGCCCTCTCACGCCGATCCACGAAGAAGGCTTCCCAAGTAGGGAAATAGTCGGGATGCCATTTGGGATTCCTCCGCTGCTCTGGCGTGAGCTCGAAGTAGTAGTGGTTCGTGATGGCCATCCGGCACGCCACACCTAGAGGGATGGGGAGGAACTGCACGCCCGGCTCAAGATCCACCGACGGGACACAGAGCCCAAGCGGGTAGTTCGAGGCGCAAAGCCTCCGCCTCCCTGGGGTTAGTGCTACGGTGGAAGCCATGGGAAAGAGTGATGAGGTTGCGATATGAGTCTAGAGATGTGCAATGACAATGGAGGCCAACCCTACATATATATATAGTGAAGAATCAAGGGAAGAACTGGAGGGAAGAATCGAGAAGAATCAAGGAAAATGGCGGGAAGAAAATGGCGGGAAAAATGGCGGAAGAAAATGGAGGGAAGAAATAGAAGGAAGAAAATGGCTCATTTAATACATATACTGTTAATGTAAGAAGACTTATATCCGCCGCCTCTCCACTCTATCCCATGGCTTTCACCATACCTCTAACCCTGTGGAGGCGGAGATGGAGTCTTTCATGGGCTAGCAGGAAAATATTTTCCGAGGAACTTCCAAGATGCCATAGGGCGTGTGCATCAAGGGCATCTTCAAGAAATTCCGCCACGGGAGATTTCCAAACCCTTTCCTCCATCCATGGGGATGAAACTCTCCATCCATGTTGGCTTGGTCGCCATAGCACATCTACACTCATATCCGCCGCCTCTCCACTCTATCCCATGGCTTCCACCATACCTCTAACCCTGTGGAGGCGGAGATGCGCTTTTCACGGGCTAGCAGGAAAATATTTTCCGTGAACTTCAAGATGCCATAGGGCGTGTGCACCAAGGGCATCTTCGAGAAGTTCCGCCACGGGAGATTTCCCAACCCTTTCCTCCATCCATGGGGATGAAACTCTCCATCCATATTGTTGGCTTGTTGAGTTGCTTGCCATGGCGTATCGATGCTCTTTTATAGGCACGCCGCTTCTACTTTGTCTTCTTTCCTCCGACAGTATGTGGCGCTACATCGAGCAGTGTAGTCCACCCACGCCCTTATCCTATCGACAGCTTTAGTCCCGGTTTGAGCCCCCACCCGTACTAAAGGTTACCCACGCCCTTATCCCACCGACGCTTTTGTTAGATGACACAAAACCACCTTTAGTCCCATTGCACCCACCAACCGTACTAAAAGTTAGGCACCCCTTTGTTAATGTAAGAAATATGACATTGATTTCCATGTTGAGATACATATGTGTGCCAAAATAGCTCAATTAATACATATAGTCAATCTTATGATCGCTACGTCAGTAACCATGGAGTATCAACACCGCTTAACAGGATGGTTGGGTCAGTCTTCACTCTGAAGGGCGGAATTTCATCAAACTTATTATAATCCTTTGACATGTCTGTCTTGTCCTCCACTCCCACGATGTTTCTTTTCCCTGAAAGAACTATGTGACGCTTTGGCTCATCGTGTGATGTATCTGTTTGCTTATTTTTTCTTTTTTCGGTTTGGTAGACATGTCCTTCACATAGAAAACCTGAGCCACATCATTGGCTAAGACGAATGGTTCGTATAAGTTCTTGTCTACCTTCATAAGATTGTTGAGATCCACTGTTGTCATTCTGTACTTCTTGTCTACCTCAACCCCCCCTCCTGTTAGCTTGACCCATTTGCATCGAAACAAGGGGACCTTAAAATTAGGTCCATAGTCAAGTTCCCATATCTCCTCTATGAACCCATAATACGTGGTCTTTTGCCCATTGTCTTCGCTGCATCAAGCGGATACCACTATTTTGGTTGGTGCTCTTTTATCTTGGCCTATCGTAAAATGTATTCCCATTTATCTCGCACTTGGAAAGTACATATAGTCGAAGATGGTGTCCCGCCAACAAGTACCTGATCCCCAACAGTGGTGTTATTCGTGAGAAGTCTTTGCCACCGCCAAAACTCGCCATGTGTTCACTTATAATCCATTCATCGACTACCCCGGTGTTTGAGGCGATTAAATTCTTGTGTTCATTGATATACGGGCAACCAAGATAGATCTTTGTAAAACCGTAGTGTGCTTGATTGAGAGAATGCCCGTCCCTACATATGATTGCTTTACATCCTAGGGTGCCTTTTCCACGCAGCCCTCATGTCGTGATTCGGAACACCAATCGCCTTAAGGTCAGGAATAAAATCAACACGTAACTCAATGACCTCCTCTCGTTACATAGCCCTTGGAGATGCTTCCTTCCGCCTAGCACGGTTATGAACATATTTCTTTAAGACACCCATGTACCTATCAAAGGGGAACATATTGTGTAGAAATACAGGACCGAGAATGGCAATCTCTTCTACTAGGTGAACCAGAGATGCGTCATAATATTGAAGAAGGATGGTGGGAACACCAACTCAAAGTCGACAAGACATTGGGCCACATCTGCCTCATTCATAACCTCGTAGGCTTTCCGGATCGATTACCTTCGAGATATTGCATTGAGGAATGCACATAGCTTCACAATGGGTACTCGAACATTTTCAAAGGTAAGCCCTCAATGCAATAAGCAATTGTGTCATAATCACGTGGCGCCATGAGACTTCAGGTTTTGGAATTTTTCTCCGCCATATTTATTATTCCCTTTATATTCAACGAGAAGCCGACGAGACCTTGATAACGCTTTGCATTCAAAAAGATTTCCTTCTCTCGCTTAGTAAGAGCGTAGCTAGCAGGAGTTAAGTGGCATCGCTTACCTTCTCGTTCTCGGGATGCATAGGCTCTTCGTGGTCTTTCAGACATTGCTGGTCCCGCGGCTTCCGTGTATCTTTTGTCTTCCCTTACACTCCTAGGAAGCCTAGCAGGTTCACGCAAACATTCTTCGCCATGTGCATCACGTCGATTGAAGAGCGGACCTCTAAGACTTTCCAATAGGGTAGGTCCCAAAATATAGATTGCTTCTTCCACATGGGCGCTGCAGTGCATCGCTATTCGTAATGATAGATCGCCAGGACCTTTTCTAAAGATTACTTCTAGGTCCTTGACCATACCAAATACCTCCTCACCGGTACGGAGGACAAGCTTCCTCCGGGTTCTCGCCAGACGCTTGAAATGCTTGCCTTTCTTTCATCGGATGCAGTTCTAAGAAATCGACGATACCCTAGGTACACAACCTTCTTACATTTATCCAAATATACACTTTCAGTCTCATCTAAACAAAGGTGTGCATGCATTGTATCCCTTTGTTTGCCTGCCCTGAAATGTTACTAAGAGCAGTCAATCATTGATGGTTACGAAAAGCAATGCTCATAGGTCAAATGGCTCCCCTTTGTGCTCATCCCACATACGTACACCTGGTTTGGCCCACAACTGTAAAAGTTCTTCAACTAATGGCCTTAGGTACACATCAATGTCGCTGCCGGGTTGCCTCGGCCTTGGATGAGCACTGCATCATAATGAACTTCCTCTTCATACACAACCAAGGAGGAAGGTTATAGATACATAGAGTCACGGTGCCGTGTGTGGATCGCAGCTCTTTCACCAAAAGGATTCATGCCATCCGTATTAGACCAAACCTTAAGTTCCTTGCGGCCACGCATGCGAAGTCCGCACTCTCGCCGACTTTTCTCCACTGTGACCCATCAACGGGTGTCTCAACATCGATCTTTCTTACGGTCTTCCATGTGCCATCGCAACAACTTGGCATGCTCTTTATTTCAAGAGACGCTTTTAACCGTGGTATTATAGGAGCATACCACATAACCTTGGCAGAACCTTCTTCCTAGGGGCCTCGCCTCAACATCGCCAGATCGCCTCGTCGATCTTATATCGCAGCAAGGCATACCGGCATGCATCCAAATTCTCGTACTTCTCACCGCTGTAGAGGATGCACATTAATGCCGATGTATCTTCTGACGCCTAATCCTAGAGGGCGATAACCTTCTTTGCTTGGTATGTACCGTCAGCAACTCATTATTTCTTGAAGAAGATTCTTCATTTTTACCAACAACTTTGAAAATGCGCCGTCACACACTTTCTTCGCTTCCATTGCAGCAAATCTAGTGTGGTCCCTAGCTTTTTGTGGCCATCTTCGCAAGTTGGGTACAATAATGTTTTGTGATCCTTTAACATCTGCTCCAGCTTCTCCTTTTCAGTTTCACATTCTTCCTTTGCATCAAGAATGGTTCACCAAGATCGCCATCAGCGGGCCCATCTGGCCTCTTGATCTTCATTATCTACCCCGCTGCAAGATCATCATATTCAGGATACATATTATGATAGTTGTCATCATCCTCTTCTTCTTCGTTGTCTTCCATCACAACCCCTTTTTCTTCGTGCTTGGTCCAACAATTATAGCCGGGCATGAAACCGGATCGAAGCAGGTAGGCATGAATGGTTCTGGTATTTGAGTAGTCTTTCTTGTTCTGACAGTGAACACACGGACAGCACATAAAACCATTGTGACCACGGTTTGCATTAGCCACAACGATGAAATTTTGGAGGCCCGTAATGTACTCGGAAGTGCGGCGGTCACCGTACATCCATTGCCGGTTCATCTGCATTAATATATAGTATATATCAAAAGATAATAGGGAGATGACCATTTATATATATAGTACATCAATGACACATGAAAGGATAGTTGACGACCTCGACCGAGAAGGAAAGAGCAACGAGAAAACTTATTTTGAGCTCTCGGCATTTCAAACACCTCTTGTGCATACGAAAAACACAAACTAGCACACTTCACACCCTCTTGCTAGGCTCCAAAATGTGATAGTGAAAAATGGAAGAGTGGGGTGTGGGTTATGTCTTAGAGTTTCTTTTAACACCGGTTCAAGCCACGAACCGGTGTTAAAGGGGGCCAAGGGCCATCGGTAGGGTTTTAACACCGTTCGTGCCACGAACCGTGTTAAAGGGGGCCTTTTTGCTGCACGGCCACGCTAGAATGTTTCTTTAACACCGGTTCGTTGAAGAACCGGTGTTAAAGCCCATTTCCAGGCTCAACCAAAGGCCTCGTTTCCACTAGTGAGAACTTACACGTTGAATGTGTTGTAAGAGTATCTATCATACATCTACTTACAACAATACCATATCAATACACTAGCCCAGCAACGATCTAAACTAGACGCCTCTAATTTATCAATTGCAAGTTTTACGTGGCTTAGGGCTTTCGGAGATAGAACCGTTCTTACCTACGAACATGAACCACAACGAGGATAACCAAGTTATTAGCAACTCGTTGTAAATCAGATATTGACTATGAGGAGAGACAGACACCCGCCACCACTTATGCAAAACAAGTTGCATGTCAGTCGTGGAACCGGTCTGATGTACGATGACATGTAAGGTTGGTCCGGGCCGCTTCATCCCACTATGCCACCAATATCCAAAATACATAGAAGATGCAATAACATGATCATCATCGCCCACATATAAAAATATGTGTACTACCCGTGCAAAGCATCTACGCATAGATCAGGCTCTGATACCACTGTTGGGCCCGCAGCATAGAAAACAAAAAAATTCATACGATGAGAACTACACGCCAAGATCTATCTACTAGGTACAAAGCAACGAGTGGACATACATCCATCGAGAACTTACCCTCGAAGACAACGAGTTCTGTTAACGAGTAGGAACTCGTGGTTGATGTAGTCGTATGATACGTCCAAAACGTCTACTTTCCCGAACACTTTTGCTATTGTTTCTCCTCTATACTTGTGTGATTTGGATGCAACTAATGCGAACTGACGCTGTTTTCAGCAGAATTTCCTTGGTGTCTACTTTTTGTGCAGAAAATCAACTATCAGGAAAAATCCCGGAAAATATGCCAAAAATCCTATTTCACCAGAAGACTCCCGGAGCCAGAATACGAGACGAAGGGGGGCTGGGCCCAGGCCACACCACCTGGTCACGCGGGCAAGCCCAGGCCACGCCAGGGGGTGGTCTAGCCGCCCTAGACTCCCCCTCGGCCTCTCTCTTCGCCTATAAGGAGCCTTCTGACCTAAAAACTTTGGGGGGTTCGATGTTTTTCCAGAAGGAGTTCCGCTCCGCCGCCACCACCAGATTCCACGAAACATCACCAGAAACTCCATTCTGGCACCCTGCCGGGACGGGGAATTGGAGGAGATCATCGCCATCATCACCACCATCGCTTCTCCATCGACCATCCATGTTTCTCCCATCTATGAGTGAGTAATCCCCCGCTGTAGGCTATGGGGATGGTAGGGATTGGATGAGATCGTTCATGTAATGGCATCAGATTGTTAGGGCATGGTGCCTAGTATCTTTTATTAGTGCTTTATGACTTTGTTCCAACTTGTTGTGCTTAATGCTTATCACTAGGGCCCGAGTGCCATGATTTCAGATCTGAACATGTTATTGATTCATCAGGATAGTATTGTTTTGGTTCTTATCTACAAGTTGTATACACATGTCGTTGTCCGGAACCTATGATCCCGAAGTGACAGAAATCGGGGTAGCCGGAAGGGAAAGGCTTTGATGTGAGGATCACATGTGTTCACGGAGTGTTAATGCTTTGCTCCGGTGCTCTATTAAAAGGAGCACCTTAATTGCCAGTAGTTCCCTAGAGGCTCCGCTGCAAACGGGCTGGCAGGACAAAAGATGTTGTGCAAGTTCTCATTGCGAGCACGTATGACTATAAATGGAACACATGCCTAGGATTGTCTAGTACTTGGATGCTTTATCTTATTTATCTGCAATTGCCCTATGTTCTGATTGCTATGTGAATTGTCTTATCCATGCAACACCCATACATCCATCCCTATGCCTACCGCACTCGAATCCCACTGTTTACTGCTTTTGTTACTACTTTCTTTGCTTTACTACTACTGCTACTTTACTATTCCTACTACAAAATTGTTGCTACTGATAAACTGCTATGAGCAAGATTGTTTCCAGGTGCAGCTAAATTGACAACTCAGTTGTTAAGGCTTATAAATATTTTTTGGCTCCCCTTGTGTCGAATCAATAAATTGGGTTTCACTTCCCTCGAAAATACTGTGATACACCCCCTATACTTGTGGGTCATCAAGACTATTTTCTGGCGCCGTTGTCAGGGAGCATAGCTTTATTTATCAAGTTCACTTGGATTCTCTATTGTTCGCTGCTTTCCATCCATCATGGGTAAGTCTCGTGATGGCAAGGTTTCTATTTTACCATCCACTACAAGAAGAGGTACGGTTCTGAACACCTCTACTGCTCTTGATTCACCGTCTGTTCTGAGTAAGTTCCTTACACCACCACATACACATGCTATACACACTGCTACTACTGCTGAATCTGAAACTTCGATGCTTATGATGTCGCTTCATCGTGCTTGATAAGAGTGGTTCATAGGTCCTTTCCTAGATGCTACGATTGCTAGAACTATAGTTGGAAATAAAACTCCTAATGAAGACACCGCCACACCCGTTAGCTCACCGAGAATTATGATGTCAAGAAGATTATGTTGAGATGATGATGAGTTTATTGAAGAATGTAGGAACACCCAGGATAGGAGCGCTGCTAAGCATCTCCTTGAGAGGGGTACTAGTAGACCCAAATTATCTCCTGCTGCTAAGTTTGCTGCATCTCCCATAAACATTATAGATGAAGATTATGATTTCTCTCGATCTATCCTACATAGCTATTGTTGAGAAAGAACCTTTTGTGGGACTAAGAATGAAAGTGCGGTAGCACATATGAATGAACTTTCTACCATGAGTGGCTTGTTTTCGATGATATTAAAATGCATTTACTTTGTTGCTAAGATTTTCCTTTTTCACTGAAAGGAGAAGCTAAAACTTGGTTTGGTAATTTACCTCCTGGATCTATTGATAGCCCTGAGTGCTTGTTTAATACTTTCCTGCAGAAATATTTTCCTCCTAGTGCTAGACATGTTGTTTTGCAGGAACTTTTTGATTTTAAACAGGGAGAAAGAGAGGTATTGCCCGAATCTTGGGCAAGGTTTTGTGCTTTGATTCATGCACAGGCTGGAAGTCCATTACCTAAGAATGAACTACTTGATATATTTTATAATGGACTAACCGAAGAATCTAGGACATACCTAGATAGTTGTGCTGATTGTGTTTTCAGGAATAAGACTCCCAAGGAAGCTGAGGAATTAATGGCTAAACTAAGTAAGAATTATGAAGATTGGACTCCTCCTAAACAAGTTATTCCTGAAGTAATTGTACCTGAACCATCTATTCTTGTGCCTATTCCAACATCAAAGAAGAGGGGAATTATTGAATTAAATGATGAAGTGATTAAGGAAGCTAAGAAATGTCTTAAGGAGAAGGGAATTAAAGCTGCAGATGTCAAGAATTTACCTCCTATAGAAGAATTATGTAAGCCTATTCCCTACTCACCCACTATTGAGGTACACTCTCTCCAACACTTTGATGAAGGTGATATCCCTTACTTGAAACCTCATGATCAATGCTTAGAAGAATTTGATATCTTTATTGTTAAGCAAGATAACTTTAATAAAAGGGTGCAAAATCATCTTATGGAAAACACTAGAGCTATTGTTGAGTTGAAAGATATTGTCAAAAGAACCTCTAATGATGTTAAAATGATTGTTAAACACTTTCAAATGGTTCAAACTCAAATAGATCAACTCGTTAAAGTGCAAAACGACTTGCTAGTTAATGATGCTAAAGAAAAACATGCTTATGAAATTAGAACTAGAAGTGGTGCTGCTACCTAGGATCCTCTATATCCTGAGGGGCATCCCAAAAGAATTGAGCAGGAGTCTCAATAGGCTGAAAATAGTGGTTCTACTCGTAAGAAAAGGAAAAAGAAACATAAAACTGTTGTAGAACCCTCTGAACCTGCTATAGATCCTAATAGTATATCTATCTCTGATGCTGAAACTGAAAGTGGTAATGAAGAAAATGAAGTGCCTAATGAAGAAAAAGTTGAAGAAGAACCTGAAAACCACACTAAGACTACTAAATACACCAAAGAAGATTTTGTTGCTAAGAAACATGGTAGTGAAAGAGAACCTTGGGTCCAAAAACCTATGCCTTTCCCTGATAAGAAACACAAGTCAAAGGAAGATGAACACTATAATAAGTTTTGTGAGTGGATGAAACCTTTATTCTTGCAAATTCCTTTGACTGATGCTATTAAATTGCCTCCTTACTCAAAGTATATGAAGGACATTGTCTCGAATAAAAGGAAGATCCCTAATGAAGAAATCTCTACTTTGCTTGCTAATTATTCCTACAATGGTAAGGTTCCTAAGAAACTTGGAGACCTAGGGATTCCAACTATCCCTTGCACTATTAAGAACAGTTATGTTAGAACTGCTTTGTGTGATTTGGGAGCTGGAGTTAGTGTTATGCCTTTCTCTCTCTATAAGAGGCTTCAGCTTGAAAAATTGATACGAACTGATATATCTTTGCAAATGGCTGATAAGTCTACCACTATTCCTGTGGGTATATGTGAGGATGTACCTGTTTAGGTGGCTCATAATTGCTTGATATTAACTGATTTTGTTGTGCTTGAAATGCCTGAAGATGATAATATGTCTATTATTCTTGGGAGACCTTTTCTTAATACTACAGGAGCTGTTATTAATTGTAATCAAGGAAAGGTGACCTTCAATGTCAATGACAAGGAACATACTATCTATTTCCCTAAGAAGATTGAAAGGACTTATGGTTTAAATTCAATTGAACATGTTGAAGGCATTCAAGTTGGAGAAATATATTGTCCCATACCAAAAGAAAAATTTGAAACTATTATGATTGGGACCATTGCTATCAAAGTTGAGGTAACATAATCATTAGTGGAATACAAAGTTTTGTCTCATATGCAATTTTTTTGGTAGCAAGACTTGATCAACCTTGCTAACAAAAGGATTCCATTGAACAAAACAATGTTTTCATTATGATTATCTCTGTTTATTTCTATCCTTTGTATTTTAGTTTTTGCTTTCATTTAGTTTTATTTGTGTTGTTAGTTTGCTTGCATGCTAGAACTTCTGTAGTTCTAGCCTTATTTTGTCCTTGCATCATGTTTCCAAAAAAAAAATCTGTCTGTCAGAAAAATCATTCTTCTATTTCTGAAAAATGCCCAAAAATAAAGTGTCTCGAAAAATTCCAGAAAATTCATATTAAATTTTTACGTGAAAAAGGGGTAGAGGAGTACCTGGTAGGTACTGGGGCCCACCAGGCAGGCACACCACATGGTGGCGCGACCTGCACTGGTGGCGCCATGCCTTGGTGTGGGCCACCCCTGGCCCCCCACTACATCTCTCTCCTGCCACTTTCTTCTCTCTCCTGAGTAAGCTCCAGTTCATAGCTCAAAATCGCGTTCTCTCTGTGCTTGCCCTCGATTTCTTCGATATCTTTGCTCATCCCATCTTTCTTGCTGAAATTTGGAGCAATTATTCCTTGGTATGTGACTCCTCCCCTTGCCCAGGTAGATTTATGTTTAGTGGATTGTATGTTGAGTATTTTGCTACTGTAGGTGACTGGTTATGAGAGCTTGTAAGCTTGTTTGATGCTTAGAGATATAGTTTTGATGCATGTTTAGGCCTCTTGCTAGTCCCTATGAGTATATTCCTTCATTATATTTACTTTGCAATCACTTGTTTAATAGGTGTTTAAATTTCAGAACACCAAGCATGAACAACCACACTTTTGGAGAGATATTTGAGAGTGATGCACCTAGGAGGTCAAGGCCCTCAAGAATAGCCTCTCAATCTAGGCCATCATATAATGAAGACCTCATTGCATCACGTATTGGCAGTGAAAGAGAGGATGGAGATGCTCACCCATCCTCTTTCCCTTGTTTTAGTTTCTTGCAAGCTGCAGGTATTCTTGATGATTTCTTGCTACTGATTGAGAAGGTTGGCTTGACCTCTTATATGCAAGATGAGAGTGCATAATACGCTATGTTCACCAAAACTTTTGTTGAGATCTTCTCATTTTCTAACACATCCTATCATTCTACTGTCTCATTAAAAATCTATGATATGCCCTTCACCATGCCTTTGGAGAGATTTTGCATGTAGTATTGTGCGTATGATGTGGACCGTGCAGAAAATTCAAGGCTACCATTGATTTGTTGGAGCTTTACCGAGGGGTGCCCAATGATGATGATCAAGCAGTCATGAAAGATAAGAAATATCCAACTCCCTGCTCTTAGATACTTTGCATACTATCTTGCCACTAGTGTTTTGGGTAGGGAGAACACTAGTAATATCTCCAACTATCACTTAGCTTTCCTTGCTATTGCGCTCAACAATGATACTCGGTACAATCTTGGTTCTCTTATTGCTCGCCGCCTAGCTGCTAGGGGGCCTATCTATGGGGGCATCATTGCCTCGCGTGTAGTTGATGCATTAGATCTTTCTGTGGCTCCTGATGATGTTATGCTAGCACCACAGAGGCTCGACCTTGTTGCCATGAAAACTCATCACTTTGTCACTGCTACCTCTGATTTGAACAATCTAGTATATAGGATGCTTTTCACTGACGGGGATGAAAGGGAGATCCTTTTGCCCCATCCTGCTTTGTTCAGTGTTGACAGGAGACCATGGTCGCGCTCCAAGGAGGAGGTGGACGAGCAACTTCGCTTGTTGGGTTTCCACGAGCAGCACCAGGAGGATGTGCCCTCCTATGATTATTCCAAGCATTACGGAGGGATTGCACCAGACGAGGGTACCTCCTCGTCGTACCCCGATGACACTTCATCTTGGCTAGCCTGGGACTGATACCCAGTTAGGCCAAAAGCCTAAGATTGGGGGGAGGTACGCCGACACTGCACTCATCTCCATATCATGTTGCATCGGTTCTTTGTATATTCATGCTTTCATTCTCTTTTTAGTTTTCGTTCTTCTTTGCTTTTGCTTTCTAAAACACAAAAAGACCAAAAATATTTTTGTTGTTTCTCTTTGGTTTGCTTCTTCTTTTTTCTTTGGTTTGCTTGTTCCTTTTTGCTTTGTTTGAACTATTCAAAAAAACCAAAAAGATTTTGCTTTGCTTGTTTTTCTATTTTGGTTTTTGTTTAAAAATTGAAAACACCAAAAATATTTGTCGTTCTTCTTTGGTTTTTGTGAGTTGGCTACAGGGTTCGGCAGTTCTCAGTGGATTATTGGTTTCATATTATTATTCAAGCCACACAAGTGAAGAGCAATAATGAGGATTAGTGACAACTTGAGGCATGGTAAGAGGCTGGTAACGAACTCTATTTGTTTTCATTTTTGTACGTATACTCATCATTGTGAGCTTGCTTAGTCCGTTCATGTAGATGTATGTTATCTTTGGATATTTAGTAGTTCTTGCTTTCTTGTGATTAGCTCCAGCTCGATAATAGTTTGTAGCATGTCTCATGAATGTTTGCTTGCATTACTCTATTCATAAATTGGTATGACACTGTAGTATCCTCCTCTGAATGTTTCATTTGATCGACTTGGCACATGCTCATGCATGCACATGACTGTAATAATCAGTTAAGCCTTGATGAATTATTTTGCCTTGAGGATCTTGAATCATTTTCATTCCATGAGTAGTCTTGTTTTGTTGCAAGCATGATAATAACAACTATTGCTCTCTCGTTTGTCGCTCCCTTACTTTTGCTAGCCTTCACTTCCACTGAGTGTCTTACTCATGTTTCCAATTCCCTAAACCAAATATTTCCAAAGTGTCCACCATACCTACCCATTAGCATCATTTGCTACTTCCGTGCATATTCAATATGCCTTGTTTTCTTCCGAATAAAATGTTTGCTTGTTATGAGAAAGTTAGTTAGTAAAGCTCTCACGAACTTGATGGCACACTTTATTTTCCGCACTTAATAAACCTGAACCATTGTGAACTCTCCATGAAAGTTATATGCTTGCTAATTATAGGTTGGGGATTAGCGTAACTGCGTCACGGGAACGCTTTCAACACTTGTAAATATATACCCAGTTGATACCTTGCTCTTTTGTTTGCGGATGTCGTCGGTGTGAAATAAAAGGGGAGCTTGTAAGTCCATGGAGTTATGTATGTGTGTTAGAGAAACGCCTAGGCCGCTGGTGTAATCCATGCTGACATGGTGGAAACCTGCAGCGTAACCATAATGATATCTATGAAGCATTCTTCTTATAAAAAGAGAGTTATAGCTATTGAGAAAAAGAAAAAAAAGAGTTTTATGAAAAGACGAAAGAGAGAAAAAAAGCACCATTTTCCCATGGTAAATAAGAAGATTGCTGCGATACTCATTGTCTGCTTGCCTTGTCATTTTGATATGGGGATTCTTCCGTATCATCAGGCAAGGGGTACCCCGTTGGAGGTTCTCAATGATACGCACATACTTACAATGACAAGAACTTACCAGTAACTAAAGTTGAGTAGCATGAGGAGCGGCCCTCGTACTCAAGGGACTTGGGATTTCCAGTTTATAGTCTGTCAAGCATATAACTTAGATTGGACCTCACTTTCACCTTAACCACATTAAAGATGCCTATGATAGGGGCAATGAGATCTCAAAGCTAACAAGTACCATACTTTCAGCATTTGTAAGCCTTTCAAATTTCTCAAAACCTTTTTCTTCTACTTGTTGAGTCTCCACATATTCTTTGAGCACCTTCTTGAGAGCATAGTTGTCATTCTTTATGTTTGTTTCATTACTTGATTATTTGTGTTATGACTTTGATGCTTGTATCCTTGATATCTTTACTTCTAGTCATCACTTGAACTTCAGAGGTGCCTTGATCAAAGGCAAGCGAGATACCACTCTATCATACCTTTCTATGAGCATTGTAATGTTGCTTATGTTTGTGCTTTGTGCTACTTATTATTCTTGAGTTGGAATCTCTTCATAGCTTGCAATGACTACTAAGTAGACTCAGTTGCATACTCTTTATTATGAATTGTCTAAGTAGTTGATCACATTGCTGAGAATATTTACATCATATGAAGCAAATGTGTTCGTGAAAGTTCTTTTATCGCACTCAGTTTTCAACCGAATTGCTTGAGGACAAGCAATAAGCTAAGCTTGGGGGGAGTTGATACGTCCAAAACGTATCTACTTTCCCGAAAACTTTTGCTATTGTTTCTCCTCTATACTTGTGTGATTTGGATGCAACTAATGCGAACTGACGCTGTTTTCAGCAGAATTGCCTTGGTGTCTACTTTTGTGCGTAAAATCAACTATCGTGAAAATCCCAAAATATGCCAAAATCCTATTTCACCGTAAGACTTTGAGCTGCACGAGACGGAGGGGCTGGGCCCAGCCACACCACTCGCGACGGCAAGCCCATGCCGCGTCAGGTGGTCCGCCACCCTGCACTCCCCTCGGCCTCTCTCTTCGCCTATAAGGAGCCTTCTGATCTAAAAACTTTGGGGGGTTCGACGTTTTTCCAGAAGGAGTTCCGCTCCGCCGCCACCACCAGATTCCACGAAACAGCACCAGAAACTCCATTCTGGCACCCTGTCGGGACGGGGAATTGGAGGAGATCATCACCATCATCACCACCATCACTTCTCCATCGACCATCCATGTTTCTCCCATCTATGAGTGAGTAATCCCCCGCTGTAGGCTATGGGGATGGTAGGGGTTGGATGAGATCGTTCATGTAATGGCATCAGATTGTTAGGGCATGGTGCCTAGTATCTTTTATTAGTGCTTTATGACTTTGTTGCGACTTGTTGTGCTTAATGCTTGTCACTAGGGCCCGAGTGCCATGATTTCAGATCTGAACATGTTATTGATTCATCATGATAGTATTGTTTTGGGTCTTATCTACAAGTTGTATACACACGTTGTCCGAACCTATGGTCCCGGCGATGTAAATCGAGATAGCCGAAAGGGAAAGGCTTTGATGTGAGGATCACATGTGTTCACGGAGTGTTAATGCTTTGCTCCGGTGCTCTATTAAAAGGAGCACCTTAATTGCCAGTAGTTCCCTAGAGGCCCCGCTGCAAACGGGCTGGCAGGACAAAAGATGTTGTGCAAGTTCTCATTGCGAGCATGTATGACTATATATGGAACACATGCCTAGGATTGTCTAGTACTTGGATGCTTTATCTTATTTATCTGCAATTGCCCTATGTTCTGATTGCTATGTGAATTGTCTTATCCATGCAACGCAAGTCAATCCATCCCTATGCCTACCGCACTCGAATCCCAATCACATCGCTTTTGTTACTACTGTCTTTGCTTTAATACTGCTGCTACTTTACTATTCCTACTACAAAATTGTTGCTACTGATAAACTGCTGTGAGCAAGATTGTTTTCAGGTGCAGCTGAATTGACAACTCAATTGTTAAGGCTTATAAATATTCTTTGTCTTCCCTTGTGTCGAATCAATAAATTGGGTTTCACTTCCCTCGAAAATACTACGATACACCCCCTATACTTGTGGGTCATCATCGTACACTTGCCGATCTCAAGATCGTGAGGAAGTCCGAGCAGGTCCGGCTCTAGCACGTCCTTCAGATCTAGCTCTAGCACCACCAAGTCCAGCACCGCAAAGCAGCGGTGCATCCGTGATCGCACACACATCCGGTACCCCGACAACCTCCATCCCTCGCTCCAGCAAAGCAGTGGAAGCAGCAACTCCTTTCCAGATAAAGCCACCGGGAACATGTATCTCGCTAATCCGAGACCATGGGGGAATAATACTAGAGGGGGAGAGAGATCCTTCACGAGGAGGTCTGAGGAAGAAGGGGAGTGAGGGGGGCCTTTTATAGGAGGAGGGGGTGCCCCTCCTTCATGGCCGGCGCATGGGGGAGGTGACCCTTCACCTCCTCCATTCATGTGGTGGTAACCCCTCCACATTAAAATGCCCCTTCACATTCTCTTTTAAAGTCTCCACTTTAAATGCATTAAATTTCTCCAAATTTAATGCTCTCTCATTTAATAAAACTCTTTTATTATTTTTATTCAGAATTTTGTTAATTACTTTAATTAACAAACATTCACATAAAACCCCCTGCAGAATTTCAATATTACATGCAGAACCAATTTTAGCAATTTCACCCGAAACAGTTTCGGTGTCTATTGAAATAATTCCAGCGCTTTCTTAAATCTTTATCTGAAACATATTTGCTCCAAATGGTGTCGGTATCCCTTATGTGTGTCACCCTACGGTTCACGAATAATGCAGACATGATCGAGACCCCTCTCAGATCAATAATCAGAAGCGGGACGTGGAGATCCATCGACTCCTACACATTCAACGATGACTTCTGTGATCGTGAGAACCTTTAACGCTAGTAACTAAATCCCTTTGTCTCGCGATATATTACATGTCCAAGATTCGATCATCGGTATCTCCATACCTAGTTTGATCTCGTTGCCGACATGCACTCTTTTCTCGTTCCCGTGATATAACATTCTAGTGATCACATCACTTGCTTGCAAGCTATTTCAATGTGATATCACCGAGAGGGCCCAGAGTATATCTATCCGTCATCGGGATTGACAAATTCCACTCTTGATCCATGAGCCTCAACATAACACCTTCAGTAATCGAACCCATCCTTATAGTCACCCTGTTACGGTGTGACGTTTGATGTTATCAAGATACTCTTCTGGTGTTAGCAATTAACATGATCTCATGGTCTAAGGATAAAGATTACTTCGTATGATGTTATAGCAATATAAACATAATGACTTGATCGTAATGCTATACTTCGGATGAATGTTCATCACATCATTCAACTAATGTTGTGACCTTGTTATTAACAACATCCAATGTCCATGATCAGGAAACCTTGATCATCTTGTTAATCGCCAGCTAGTCTATAAGAGAGGCAGAACTAGGACCCCCTTTTGTTTATTAAACACACATGTATTGATGTTTCCGATCAATACAATTCTAGCATGCAAAATAAACATTTATCATAAACATGGAATAAGATAATAACCACTTTATTATTGCCTCTCGGGCATATTCCCTTCACCCGGCACCCTGCCGGAGAGGGGAATTCACCCTGGAGGCCTTCTTCATCACCATGCAAGCCTCCGGTGTGTTGCGTGAGTAGTTCATCCTTGGACTACGGATCCATGTAGTAGCTAGATGGCTGGTTCTCCTCCGTTGTGCTTTCATGTCTAGATCTTGTGAGTCTGCTCATGATCAAGATCATCTATTTGTATTCATACATGTTGTGTTTATGGGATCCGATGGATATTGAGATGCTATTTCAGATTGATTATTGATTCTATCATGTCTTTGTTATTTGTGATCTTGCATGCTTTCCGTTGTTAGTAGCTATCTTGGCCAAGTAGATGCTAGCAACTCCAAGAGTTAGTATTTATGCTCGATAGTGGGTTCATGCCTCGTAACTGGGAAGTGATGTAAATCTCTAAGGTACTAGATGTGTTGTTGCTACTAGGAGAAAACAACAATCCTTTGTTCATAGAATAATCGTATTTTTTACTTTACACGCAGATCAGTAAAGCAATAACTGCTGTTTGCAACTTAATAATCGGAGGGGGTTCGGATGATAACCTGAAGGTGGATTATTAGTCATAGATGCAGTTGGATGGCGGTCTATGTATTATGTTGTAATG
Organism: Avena insularis; assembly: GCA_023614405.1. Lineage (NCBI taxonomy): Eukaryota > Viridiplantae > Streptophyta > Magnoliopsida > Poales > Poaceae > Avena > Avena insularis. Next base: position 236,482 of record JAJUPC010000487.1, on the reverse strand, counting down.
CCCAATCAAGTCTCAAAGGAGTCAAGATGATTAGTATAGCATGTATTGATTTCTCGGTGTTTGTCAATTGCCCCGCTATAATTTGTTCACCCAGCATGTTTTCTATCTAAGGAGAGCCAGCTCTAGTGAACTATGGATCCCGATCCTCTTTCTTTACATACAATCTATAAATTGTTTCTGCTTTGTGTTTACTTTCTGCAAACTTTTACTTCTTTCCATTCGATACGTTTAATCCTTTGTTTTTCGCAAAACACGGTGAGATTGACAACCTCATCGCAAGTTGGGGACAAAGTTCTGTGGTTGTGTTGTGCAGGTCTCCACGTTGCTACTAGCACCGGTAGTGCGTGTGAGATCCAGGCACATGGATTAATAGGATTGATAGGATACCCATATCAACAAGTTGCAACTTCTTTTCCAGAAGCTCATTCAAAAAGAACTCTAAGGTTAAGCGTGCTTGGCCTAGAGCAATTCTAGGATGGGTGACCGACCGAAGTGAAGTAGCAAAGGTGCATTTAGTGAGGACAAAGCGCAGAAAAATACTAGTGTTGATCTGGGACAGCCTAGATATCCTATTAAGTTGCTTAAGAGTGACACCCCTGCCTGTGGAGGACGGTGTTACAAGTGGTATCAGAGCCGACCCTTGCGATTACACGGGTGTGTGTGGGTCAGTGGCGGGACATGTGGAGCATGGCACGTGTGGCCCAGAGTGGACACGGCATGGCACATGTGCAGCGGACGCATGTGATGCGTGCCAAGAGGGAACGTTCCTTGGGTGTGCTTGATCGATGAGGGCATCGATCTTCTAAAGGGTGGGTGTATGTGAGATCCAGGCATATGGCTTAATAGGATTGATAGGATACCAATATCAACAAGTTGCAACTTCTTTTCCAGAAGGTCATTCAAAAAGAACTCTAAGGTTAAGCGTGCTTGGCCTAGAGCAATTCTAGGATGGGTGACCGGAGGGAAGTGGATCAAAATGCACGAGTGAGGACAAAGTGCGTAGAAAAGACTAGTGTTGGTTTGTGGGGACAGTCTAGATATCCTATTAAGCTGCCAAGAGTGACACCCCCCGGGCCCAGGAGTGGACGGGGTATTACAGTGCGCCCTGCCAAAGCTCAGCTAATAACACCTTTGGGGTGTTTCCTTGCTCCTACTGGTTCGATTAAACCTTGGTTTCATAACTGAGGGAAACTTGTTGCGGTGCTCACCATACCTTCCTCTTGGGGTTCCCAACGAGCTCTACATCAACACCGCCATCAAGCATTTTTCTGGGCACCGTGCATTGAGCCATCAGTAGACAAATAGGAAAGGTAGTATTGCCGCACATGATCACTCGTAGCCGGTTCAGACTCAGGGAAAGTGATGGCGTGCCGAAGGGTAGGAATATCTACGGTAACTCCGGGAGTGGCAAATGGGAAGACCGACTCATCAAAGACAACGTCTCGAGATATGTAAATACGACTGGTAGAACAATCGAGACACTTATAGCCCTTATGCATAGGACTATAGCCTAAGAAAACACACATTTTCGAGCGAAACTCAAGCTTATGCGCGTTGTACTTGCGAAGACTAGGCCAGCACGCGCAACCAAAGATACGGAGAAACTCATAGTTCGGTTGAGTTTTGAGAAGACGAAAAACAGGATTATCCTTATTAAGAACCGGAGTAGGCATGCGATTAATCAGATAACATGCTGTCAAGAAAGCTTCGTCCCAAAAACGCAAAGGAAGAGACGAATGAGCAAGTAAAGCGAGACCGGTTTCGACTATGTGACGGTGCTTGCGTTCGGCAATGCCGTTTTGCTGGGAAGTGTGCGGGCAAGACACACGATGAGACACGCCGGTACGCTGAAAATTTTGATGGAGCCGATGGTATTCACCGCCCCAATCGGACTGAAAGGCCTTGATTTTGGTATTGAGGAGAAGCTCAACATGAGCCTGAAAGGCATAAAACACATGTTCAACATCAGATTTGTGCTTAAGGAGATAAATCCGGCAAAAACGAGAGTAGTCATCAACGAAGCTAACATAGTACTTAAAACCACCAGAAGAGGCCACGGCAGGACCCCACACATCAGAATGAGCAAGCTCAAGAGGCATAGTAGTAACACGCTGAGACAAATTATATGATAATTGATGACTTTTGGCACGCTGACATGCATCACAAATCGAAGAAGTATCAACTGGAGCACAGGATAAATCATGGTTCTTCACAATAGTTTACACTACATTATTTGTAGGATGACCTAGACGTTGGTGCCATTGAGACGATGTAGTCTTAGCATCGGACAAAGCATGATGAGATGATGACGACGATGACACGCGACTAAATGGGATGGGGTAGAGACCGCCATAGCTTCTACCGTGAAGCAGAGTTCTCCGGGTGGCCTTGTCCTTAACACAGAAAAAATGACGATGAAACTCAACAAAGACATCATTATCAGAGACATACTGAAAGGAGATGTTAATTAATGTGCGGGACATGGAGAATATTTTTCAGTTGCAAAGATGAACCGGCTAAAGAGGAATGACCAATGTGTGCAATAGACAAACCTGCCCCATTGGCCACTTGGACCTGATTCGTCCCGCCATAACGCTCTTGCAGGTGAAGTCGCTGAAGATCGTTCGTCAGATGATCCGTAGCCCGGTATCCATGATCCAGGCCGGAGGAGCATGAGAACCCGTCAAGGCAGAGTTCCCAGAGCGTTGGTTGTTGGCACGTACGAAGTCGGGGTTGAAGCGATTCCGACACTCCGACGCGACGTGCCCCCAGTACCTACATATTTGGCACTGAGGACGTTGACGGCGACGTCCGCGGTTGCCTCCGCCGTTGTCGTTGTTGTAGTTAGGGCGACCGTGGCCGCCACCACCTCCGCCACCACCGGTGGGCTGGCCAGAATCGCCGAGTGCTGGCCATAGGGCGACCAGTCACCGAGTACTGGTCGTAGGGCTGGCCCTAACCGCCGCCACCAGGGGTCGGACGGCCTCCATTGCCGCCACCGTAGCCGGGATGGTAGGCACCAACCGGGGGTGCTGCAGGGGCCGGCGGGAAAGTGGTAGCTGCCATGAAGTACGCCACCAAAACCGCCAGACGAGAGGCCTGCGAGGAAGACCTCCATGGTCTCGCCTGTCAGGCTCAAGCGCCTCAAACGAGAGGACGTGAGAGTAAAAGTCTGCATATGGAACGGAGACGTTACCGACGGTGAGGGCGCCGGCGATGGAGTTGTAGGCGGGGTCGAGGCCGGTGATGATGTAATCGACGAGCTCGTCGTCGGTGATGGGGGCGCCAGCAGTGTCCATGGCATCGGCAAAGCCCTTCATGACGTGCATATATGCGGCAGCCGACATGTCCCCCTTCCTCGTCGTCTGTAGTTGACGACGGATGTGCCTCATGTTGGCACGGTTCTGAGCACCAAACATGGTGTGGACAGCCGACCACACCGCTGCGGAGGTCTTGCAGCCGATGAGTTGCGTGGCGATGTTCTCCTCCATGGAAGAGAGCAGAACGCCGAGCACTTTCTGATCCAGTCCCCACCAACGCGCATACTCGGGGTTGGGAACAATCGTGGCGGCATCACCGGTACCTTCGGTGATCGTCTTCGCCAGAGCGGGCACGGAGTTGTCGAGGAAGCCGTGCAGATGGGCGTCGTAGATGGGCGGCAGCACCAGTCCTCGCCACAACATGAAGTTGGCGCTGTTGAGGCGGACGGCGGGAGGAGTCACCACCACCGTCGAGGTAGAGGGTCCCGCCGAGGCGAGCGGAGAGATCATGGGGCCGACGAGCTCCAGGCTCGTGGATGCCGAGGCCGCCGTGGTAGTCATCGCGGTGGACGCCGAAACTGTCGAGGTGGACATCGCATGGACGAAGGAGCTGCACGCGGGCGAGGGCGCGGTGATGCGATCGCGATCACGAGAGGCGGCGGCGGCGGTGGACTCGGCTCTGATACCAAGATAAAAACACTGATTAGGGTTCCGTGGTAGGCAACGTGCATCCACCTCTTCTATTTATATACTTGACAGATGTATAAACAGGTGCGTATACGTTTACATAATACAACACGTATACGACACGGTGAGCGATTCTTAACATTGACCTGATTTAGTAGAATGACATCTCAGACCCCACTCAAACAAGCATGTTTGACTTAAAGTTTTACCTCAGTACGTTGGGTGGATTCCACTATTAGTCAGCCTATAGTTCTACATGGTGATCCCAATTGATCAACATCCAAACCAAAGACGCATAATTCCTCCGACATGAGATCACCGTTGAATCCTCATCTCGGGTGTAAGCAGAGAGGAACACCTTGGTGTGGTTCACAAGAGTCGGGGAAGGTAGTTCCGCTTACCCAGGTCACCATGCTCTCCGTGTGTTAAGAACGACACTAGTGAATGTTCCTCCAAACCAAATGTCTCTCTGTTTCTAAGGCTAACTTAGCTTGCAACTTAGTAATGATAGCGAGGCTGGCCTAACAAAACTGGACATCCCTTTAGAAGGGGTGAAAATAGAACATATTTGCTCAAATGGGGTGTTTTAGACGTTTTTTCTGTTAAATCTGGTAAACATATAGTCGCAAATAAGGTAAAAGTGGTGTTCAGTCAATCCAAAATATTGTCCGAAAATATCTTTATAGCACGTACATCTCGAGAGCAGTGACATGAATAAAAAGACTTTGTTAACAAAATATCACGTAGGAAATAAAATTATAGAAGTATAAATCAAAATTAGAGAGAAATTATGAGGAGGTAAAAGAATATAAGCGCATGAGTGATTAGTGGAGCGTATAGCACTATTTGTTCACAACTGGAGTATACTTTTTTTATGTTCATTTGCAGAACTCTTCTGAGACAGGATCAGTGTAATGATATCACTCGACGTCTTTTCCTTGTAGAGTTGTAGACCCCGCGGCGTCATGGCACGTTCACCCGGCCCGTACACCGTAATAAGCATGGTTGCTTAAACCGCAGGGATGGGTCGTCTTCTCTCTACGACATACAAAGACAGCTAGGAATTTTCACTTGGCTGCCAGTCATCCACCGGGCCTTGTGTGCTCTCCCACGGCCTACCCTCTCCGGCACGTCCACCAGCCATCCCAGGTTGACCGGTCGCAAACTCGCAATTTAAGCTGGCCTAACGGGTACTCGGCACTGTCGCTGTCTGTCGATATCAAGGGACCCCGAATTAAGGAGGACACGCCTCATTGCCTCATAAGCACCCACCGAAGCAACTCAAGCAACTGCCGTGTCGATGATCCTCATCCCAAAAATAGGGCCGAGATATCGAGAGTGTGACATGACATTTTCGTGAGCTTGGAGTTAGGCAGCTCGACAAACTGACCCTTTTGCTGTTATTTCGGTTTCAGGCTATATCCGGACGCAGCATGTTCCGTGTCCCCAAAATGTATCAAAATATCTTTATTGATAAACTGATATTTTGGAATAGTTGTACTCTCCCCTTCCTAAAATATAAGTTGACCAAGTTTATAGAAATACATACACCAAAAACCATGCTACCAAATTAACAAAGGTAGATTCATTTTTTTAAAAAAAAGAGCAATTTTGCCTCATTTTATTAAAAAAAAAAAGAGAATTGACCGGTTTATTTGTAGGAGAATCGGCCGAAAACTTGTACAATGCACCAATATTGTCATGGAACATGACCGCATTGGGCAAACCACCACATCTAACTTGACTACCTACACAAAACACAAACACACCAAGAGACCCGCGTCGAGGTTGCCATGAAGCGTCATCGCCATCACTCCTCCATGAGCCAGCGACTCCGACTTCACCAAATGACTTCCCAAAAAGAGCCTCACAGACAGCGTTGGAACCCATGTCAGCCTATGCCATCAATTGGACACACTCGCCAAGGGCAGACAGCTCCGACCCTTAAGACGAGTTTCATACAGGAATTATGTTGGTCTTGCGCCGACCAAGTACTCTGCAGATACCACCGGTGTCCAGTCATTATCGCAGATGGACACCCTCCACTGCAGCTCCGACCCCATGGTAACATATCGAAGCATAAGAACCCATCGGATATGCCAGGAATAACCGACTACCAAAGCCCAGTCACAACCCATCTTCAACTCGACGCATCATCTTTGCCAAGCTGCACCCTTGGACCTAGCACAACTGCCCGACAACATGCCCTCTTCACTGAACCCCCGGTCATACACGACTCCGAGATGGTGCCACCAAGAAGGAAAGAGACGCAATAGCACCTCCATCGCCTGGTCCCGGAACTGAGGTTTCCCTCCAGAGTCAAGGCTGCAGGAGGAGGAGTAAGCACCCCTCAACGATGCTTCCAAGAAAGTCCATGACACCCTAATGCGGCACCACCGCCAGCTCCGACCATAACCGGAGCAATAATTTCTCCAGGATTATCTCAACAACCTGCAACCTAAAACGGCCGCCGACAAACCTCCACTATGTGCGTCGAAGCCTGTCGACCACCAACTATGTTGAAGCCAGCTCCGCACCAATAGGCCGAGCACGCTAGCGCCGCACCGAGCTGCAGCTAGAGCAAGCTGAGCCGAAGATCGACGCGAAGACATCGGAATCCTCGCCACTGTCCACCTTCCTCACCGCCAACCTAAACCGACGCCGAGGCCCCCATCCCACTCATCGTCTTCCGCATCACCATATGAATCTCTACCCAGACCCGTCAGCGCACAACTCGCATAGATCTGGAGCTCCAAATCAGGGAGCCAACGCCTTGCTGCGGAGAGGCCAGAGATGGGCGAAGTCATCGCTGGGAGAGGCCACAGGGGAGAAGCAGAGCCTGCGCACAGGGCCGGAGCCGACCGGATGAGGGGACCCCTCCGTGCCTAAGACCATCCACTCTTCTAGAGGCAGTTGCATGCCGTCGCTCCACGAGGGAGCGGAGACCCGTCGCCGCGTTGTGAGCCGCCACACCGCTGGGAGAGGCCGAAGCCATCGAGGACGCCCCATGCTGAATCTTCCCGAGAAGGAGCCGCCACACGAGGAGCTAACCCCTCAGCCGCCGTCCGCGGCACAGGCTTCGCCCGGCCGCATCCTCCGGCGATGGCCACGAGGGGGGTGGGGAGGAGGGGCGGCGTTAGGCCCTGGTGGCTAGGGTTTCTGCCCGTGCCGCCCTGGGAGGAGCGACACGGGGTTGGGTAGTATTTCGTTTCGAGTTGCTAGATTCACTATGAATTCATATCGCATTAGTTTGATACTAGAAGTTGTAATACTTGCAAATATTTGACTTGGGAGAAAATCTATACATTTTTTGTATTCTAACTTTTTAAGGAGGGAGTAGTCAAAGATTAGAAAAAAAGTTCACTTTGCTTACGTCGGCAACTACTAAGAGGATCATAAAACAAACAAATGGGATCATTCACAGCCAGAACAATTGGCCAATGCTAGCCCAAAACAAGCATGCTTCGCTCCCAGTCCGAGCTGCACTATGTATTCGCACGATCTCGCTGCCGAAAGCAAAGGCATCAGCACTCGGCCAATCAACCAAAGGGCAAAAATCCATCACGTCTTCGCCCGGTCAAAGTGTTAAAAGAAAGAGCCTGTCAGTCAGGCAGACAGAGGCATCGGCATGGCAAACGACCGCATCAAAAGTCAGGTCAAAGTCAACGTAAAATGCCGGCGTTGATCACACCGGCCGTGCGAACTCTCGGGGGGGGGGGGGGGGGGGTCCCAGACGTCCTCCTCGGTGCATATGTGCCGGGAATTATGCTTGTCTTTCGAGCTCCAGTGACCTGGAATCTGAAAACTTTCACACCTGGCCATGCACCTGGACAGGACCGGTCAGTGGCGCGCGTTGGATATCAGACGATTCTTCACTTGTCTGGTACGAGCCCTGTTCTCTTTGAAAGTAGTTTTCTCATTTGTCTTTTTTTTGCCAGCCACGCGAGCATCCACGTGGGCATGGTGACCATTGGCAACAACACAATGTTTTGCCCTCTGGACGGTAAAAGCGTCGGCCGTGTTTTTTAAAGCACATGTTTTGTCTGATCTTATCGTCCATCTCACTCTCACCGCAGCCGTGGTCAAACTACATCCACGCGCGAGAGACTTTCCGGGATGATCTGACGGCACAGATCAGTCCACTGTCCAGCACAGGGATGCTTTTGCTCTTGCTTTGCTCACCGCTCGCATCACAGATCACTCCCATTCCTGATTATTTACTCCTAGTACAGTTTATCTCTGTGGAATTTATTTACTCCTAGTTGCTTTAACGCGGCTTACTTTGAACAGACGAATCAGGCGTCTTTAACTCGATGATGATCAAGTTGTGTCTGACCTAATGGTGGACTAATGAAATCCTACGTGGATTGGACTGCGTCAACAATTAAATATGTATACAAGCTCGTTCTTGCTGTCGGCTCGGCGTTCAGAGTGTTCATCCCGTCAAGTACAAAGTTCAACGCGGAAGAAGTATATATATGTACTCAAATCGCGTCGTATATGGTGCTCGCTAGACGCGGAGATATTTATTTTTAATAAGTACTTACGGAGCACAGATATACTGGAGCAGTGACCATGGCTGTCATGTCGTGCACTTCGGACGTCGATGGCAGATGGAGCTCACCCGTGGAAAAAACAGAGTCTACCGAGGATTTTTTTTTTTAGGTCAAAAGGGCCCCAACAGGGGATCCCAAGCTCGTTCTACCGAGGAATTCTCTTGGTATAGGTGAATTCCGCCCAGATTAAACAAACGCGTACATGGGTATAGGCCCATTTAACTCCTCACAAATCATGACATCTGAAGTGTCATTCAGCTGCTCCGTAAACAAAAACAACTCTTTGGCTCATCAAACAAAATACGTACTCAGTAAAAAATGGTTTATTTCTCCAAATCTCAGGTGCCGACCTCTTCGGGAGTTGACCGATGATCAAGGGGTCTGACGGCTACTCGGCACCGTCGCTGTCTGTTGATATCAAGGGGGGCCCAAATAAAGGAGGCGACGCCTCATTGCTCCATATAAGCAACTCAAGCAACTGCCGTGCAAATGATTCCCATCCCAAAAGTAGAGCAGAGATATCGAGAGTGTGACATGACATTTTCGTAAGCCAAGATTCCGTTGAAGTTAGGGCACCAGCTATGGTGGTATACGCATGCTACTGCCTCACTATTTACACGTAGACTTGGAACAAGAGGCTGTAGGTTTGATTTAGGCACCTTGTGTGATGATGTGAGTATCTATGATCCATTTTTTCTTTCTCTCCTCTCTTTTCCCATGGAGCAGTTGCCTCACCTGCCACATAGGACCATAATTTGGCTCACAAGCTGCCATCCGAGCCTAGGTGGCATGCAGGACAGCAGGTCTGAGGCTACCGGTTGGCCGTGCCCTTAGACAGCTCGACAGATTGAATCCTTTTGCTGCTATTTCTATTTCAGGCTATATCCAGATGCAACATGTTCTGTGTCGCCAAAATGTATCAAAATATCTCATTGATAAGGAAAACGATACTGATCCTCGGGGGGATCGCGCATCCTGGTCCCCGGCTCGCTCCCAAACGCACGACGTGGTCCACTCGTATCTTATCTTCTCCCGCAAACAAAAAGGATCCCGCAACCCCACCCCCCTCCCCGCCGCGCGACCTCCTGCCGCCATGCCCCTCTACTACTACATGCTCTGCTGCGTGCGTGCCCCTCCGTTGTCGCGCGACTCCGCCGCCCAGCCATGAGGCCATCCCCTGCCGGCTTGCACTCCACCATGGACCGGCTCCTGCACCTCCGCCGTCGTGTTCCTGAGAGCCACGAGACCGTCGTAGTCGGCCACCTCGCAACAATGGACCAGCTATTGCTGCTCCCTACGCCCTCCGCCGCCACGTCACTGCCGGCCGTCGTGCCACCATGGACAAACTCTTGAGCCGCGCTTGCCTCTCCCCCGTTGCACCACACCCTATGCTGCAAGGCGTGCCTCGCGCGGTCGGCGGTGTTCGCTCCGGAACCGCGACATGGTGCTACAAAGGTAGGACGAAGAAGCTACATGAAGGGGTCATCGCTGCTACAAATCAAGGGTGGCAATGCTACCGGCCAAGGGATGTGTTTTGGGATTTTGATGTAGGGCAATGCTACAATAGCAGAATTATTTTGCTACAATGGTTCTATGTTTTTGCTACAGTAGCGTAAAATATTTGCTGCGACAACACAACTTTTTCTGCTACAAACTCACCGGCAAAGTTAGTTTTTTCCTACACTTGCTATTTTTTTTGCTACACATGTTTTGTGAGTTTGCTAAAATACCACAAAGTTTTTGCTACAAGGTCTCCGGCGAGGTCGGGTTTGCTATATTAGCACAATTTTTTGCTACAAAATCTTTTGTCGAGGTCTCCGGCGAAATCTCGGGCAAGACGATATTTTTGTTATATTTTTTAACACGAACCATTTTTTGCTACATGTAGCAAAAGCGGGACATTTTATAGCAAAAACGGCACTTTTTTAAGAAAAAGCGGGATTAGGGACTATTTGAGGGACACGTGTCACTCAAGGAAGGAGGAGGATCCGGGGGAATTATCCCCCGGGGACGCCTAGTGCTCCCCTATTGATAAACTAATATTTTGGAGATAGTTGTACTCCCTCCTTCCTAAAATATATGTTCGACCAAGTTTATATAAAAACGTACTCCGTCGAATCCATATTAATGTTCTTAGATTTGTCGAGATTCGGATGTATCTAGCCATGGATCGGAGGGAGTACACCAAAAACCATGCTGCCAAATTAACAAAGCTAGATTCATTTTTTCGAAAAAAATGGGCGAATTTTCCTCATTTTATTTAAAAAAGTGAAAGATAATTGACCATGTTCATTTACAGCGAACCGGCCAAAAACTCGTACAATGCACCAATATCGTCCTAGAACATGATCACATTGAACACACCACCACAGTCAACCTGGCTACCCACACGAAATACAAACACACTAGGAGACCTGTGTCGAGGTTGCCATGAAGCGTCATCCTCATCACTCCTCCATGAGCCAGTGACTCCGACTTCACCAGCGACTTTCCAATAAGAGCCTAACAGTCGGCACCAGAATCCATGTCAGCTTATCCCATCAAGTGAACACACATGCCAAGGGCAGACACCTCCGACTCTGACGGCGAGCTTCACAAGGGAATTATGTTGGTCTTGCGCCGACTGAGTACTCTGCACAGACCACCCGTGGCCAGTCATCTTCACCCCTTGACACCCTCCACCGCAGCTCCGACCCCACAGTAACACAATGAAGCAGAAGAACCCATCGGACATGCCAGAATAACCGACTATCGAAGCCCAACCGTGACCCATCTTCAACTCGATGCATCATCTTTGCCAAACTGCACCCTTGGACCTTGCATAACTGCCCGGCAACAAGCCCTCTTCACTGAACCCCTGGTGGTAGGCGACTCCAAGATGATGCCCCCAAGAAGGAAAGAGGCGCAGTAGCGCCTCCATCCCCTGATCCCGGATCTGATGTTTCCCTCCGGGGTCAAGGTTGTAGGAGGAGGGGTGAGCACCCCTCGATGATGCTTCCAAAAAATTCCGTGACACCCGCAGGCGTCACCATCTCCAGCTCCAGCCATAACCGGAGCAAGGATTTCTCCCGGATTAGCTCAACAACCTGCAACCTAAAACGACCGCCCACGAACCTCCCCCATGTGCTCCGAAGCCTGCCGACCACCAACCATGTCGAAGCCAGCTCCGCACCTCCAGAACGAGCACGATGGCGCTACACCGAGCCACAGCTAGAGCAAGCCAAGCCGAAGATCGACACGAACACATCGGAATCCTCGCCACTATCCACCTTCCTCACAGCCAACCGAAGCCGACGCCGAGGCCACCATCCCACTGGCCGTCTGCCACCTCACTAGACAAAGCTCTGCCTAGGCCCATCGGCCCACAACTCGCCCAGATCTGGAGCTCCAAATCAGGGAGCCGGTGCCTTGTCACGGAGAGGCCGTAGACTACCAAAGTCGTCACCGGGAGAGGCAGCAGGGGAGAAGCAGAGCCTTCGCACGAGGCCGGAGCCGACTGGATGAGAGGACGTCGCCGCGCTTGAGACCATCCACTCTGCTAGAGGCAGTCGTGCACCGCCGCTCCGCGTGGGAGCGGATACCTACCACCGCGCTGCTTGAGCCGCCACGCCGCCAGGAGAGGCCGAAGCCGTCGAGGACGCCTCCTGCTGAATCTTCCCGAGATGAAGCCGTCGCGCGAGGATCTAACGCCGCCACCGCCGTCCACGACACAGGCTTCCCTTGGCCGCATCCTCCGACGCCGATGACGAGGTGGGGGGAGGGGGTGCTAGGCCCTAGCATCCAAGGTTTCCCCGTCCCGCATTGGGAGGAGTGACGCGGGGGTGGGTAGTATTCGTCTCTAGTTGCTAGAATTATTATGAATTCATACTGCATTTGTGTGATACTAGAAGTGGTACTATTGTGCATAAACTTGACCATACTTACAAATATTTGACTTCGTAGAAATTCTATACATTTTTTTTGTGTTGTAACTTTTTAAGGAGTCAGTAGTCAAAGATTAGAAAAAGGGTTCACTTTGCTAACGCGGGCAACTACTAAGAGGAGCGTAAAACAAACTAGTGGGGTCACTCACAACCAGAACAATTGGCCAATAATGCTAGCCCAAAACAAGCATGTTTTGCTCCCAGTCCGAGCTGCACTATGTATTCACACGATCTCGCTGCCGAAAGCAAAGGCATCAGCACTCGGCCAATCAACCAAAGGGCAAAATCCATCACGTCTTCGCCCGGTTATAATAAAGTGCTAAAAGAAAGAGTCTGTCAGGCAACATGCGATGCGAGTATTGGACGAAAGAGAGAGCCGTCGGCATCGCAAATGACCGGATCAAAAGTCAGGTCAAAGTCCATGTAAAATGCCGACGATGATCACGCCGGCCGGGCGAGCTCTCGGTTCATATGTGCCGCGAATTATGCTTATCTTTCGAGCTCCAGTGACATGGAATCTGAAATTTTTCACATTTGTCTTTTTATGCCAGTCAAGTGAGCATCCACGTGGGCATGATGACCATTGGTCCATTGGCCAAAACAACACAACAGCACCGTCTAGACTGTAAAAGCGTCGGCCATGTTTTTTACGCACATGTTTTGTCCGATCTTATCGTCCATCACACTCTCACCGTGGCCGTGGTCAAACTACATCCACACGCGAGAGACATCAGACGACACAGATCAGTCCACTGCCCACCACAGCCACAGGGATGCTTTTGCTCTTGCTTTGCTCAGCGCTCGCATCACCCGATCACTCCCATTCCTGCTTTATTACTCCTACTAGTTTACCTTTGCCGAGTTTATTTACTATACTCCTAGTTGATTTCACGCGGCTTACTTTGATCAGACGAATCAGGCGCCTCTTGTTAGTATGATCTCCCCACGTCCGTCCCAACGGACGGACGACTTGGTCCAGCGTTCTGATCGGGAGCGCCCAACGTTATCATCGTTAGTGGCCCCTGTCGCGCAGCGCTATATAGAAGAGGTGGGGGCCGGGGGCACGACTCTCGAGGTTCGTCGTCCGTCTCACCCCACCGACACATCCAAGTCCAAAAGTCACCGATCTGGCTAGCGCTGTAGCGGCAGGATTAACCCACCTCACCGCCGCCACCTCTCTGTCGAGCTCCATGACGAGCTCGTCGTCAACCTCGAAGGCCGACGGTATGTTTATCTCACTTACTCTCTCTAGATCCACGCCTAGCGATCCAAAAGGGCTTACAATGGTATCAGATCAACTAGGCTAGTTGATCTAGAAGAGAAAGCAGAAGATCCGAGGTAAAAAATAAAAAGGCTAGGGTTTTTTAAGAAGCGCCGCCGCAAGGCCGCGCCGTTCCGCTCGATCCCGACGCATCGGCAAGCCGAGGTCGGGAAGAAGAACACAACCCCCCTGGGGTGTAGAAATCAAAAACCCCAAAGCCGCAGTTTTCCCCCTCTCGGATCAAGCCGATCTAGAATCGAAAAGAAAAGAGAAAGCCCCGTATATTTTTTAGCTTCTCACCCACCCCGAATCAAAGAACAAATCAAAAGGAAAAGGGCCGATTCGGACAAGAGGAAAATCCCGAAAAAAAATCAAAGTTCCGCCACGGCAAAGGCGCCGCCCGCTTGAGCAACGGCCAGCCCACCCACGGGTGGATGCGCCGACCGCAAGGGGGCCACGCCCACCCGTTCTCGCCTCTATGCGGGATGGGAGGTGGACAGAGGAAGAGTAGAGGGGGAGGGGCTCGCCGCCGCCTCGCCAACCTCACCGGCGCGGGGCGGTGCGCCGTCGCCGCCGGGAGCAGAGAAGAGGGGGAGAGGGAGGGGCCTGCACACCAGCACTGGTGCCGGGCGGGGCGGCCACCTCACCTCACAGAGGAAAGGAGGAGGGGCTCGTCGCCGGCAAGAGTCGGGCACCGCTGCCGCCTCGCTGAGCCACTTCCACACCGCCGCCGCAAGAGAGCGAGCGCGCTCGGGGGGAGTGGGATGCAGAATGGGCTAGGGTTCTGGGGGTTGGCGACCGGGGCCGGTTTTGATCCCACCGAAAGTCACTCCCAACAGCACGATCGCGATGGACGGTCTGGATCGCGCAGCGCGCTGGCTACCTAGGGCGGTGGCAGGCCGTGGGCCGCCAGGCCGTGGGCCGCCAGGCCGTGGGCCGCGTGGGCCGCGCGGGGGCGACGTGCAACAGGCGCGTAGACAGAGAGTGGGCTGTTTTTATCTGCTGCCCGCACGTGAGCAGTATCAGTTTTTATTTACAGAAACTTTTTGGGGCATTTTAATTATCTGTTCTGATATTTTTTGCATAGTTTTTTCTATGGTAAAATTGTCCAACGAAATTTTGTGTAGAAAAATAATAAAGTAACACTAAAGTTTCTGTAAATTAGAAAGTTGATGAATTTTATTTATGATTTTCCGCTGCAAAAATAGTTAAAAGTAATTGCTTAAATGCAATAAAGTGATGATTTTATTTGATGACCAACGTTGTTAGTAAGATTTTCACTATGAATAAGTTTATCACTATTAGTTCTAATTTTACCCAACAGTGACACAGAATTAATATTGAGAAGTTTCATGATTCAATTTGACCAACGTTGAATTAACTCATTTTGGTGATATTTTGTTTTCAGGCAATCCTATGAGTTTCATCTCGGCTATTAAGCCCTTCAATGGAGGGAACTACGGCTCATGGCGAGAGAAGGTTGAGATGGCGCTTGTTTTGCTTGACCTCGACTTGGCACTGATTGAGACCTGTCACAAAGAACCTGAGGACCCCGTGAGGGGCGAAAAAGAAAGTGAAGATGACTTCAACAAAAGGGTCCATGACCATGGACCAATAAGAATGAAGTACGACCTTGATCGTGCAAAGTGGGACTCATCCAACAGAAAGTGTTTGATGGTCATTAGGAGCTCCATTATGGAAGCAATAAGGGGAGCAATCCCAGAATGTAGCACTGCCAGTGAGTACCTGAAGAAGGTAGAGAGTCAGTTTACTTGGTCTTCAAAGGCCTATGCGAGCTCTCTCATTAAGAAACTTGTTACTACAAGGTACACTGGTGGCGGAGTAAAGGACCACATATTGCGAATGAGCAACATGTCTTCCAAGCTTAAGCCCATGGGCATGGAGCTCCCAGTCGAGTTCATCATTCACCTGATCTTTGCCTCACTACCAAACCAATTTGAGACTTTTGCAGTGAACTACAACGCACAGCCAGAAAAGTGGGGCATTGAGAAGATGATGGCCATGTGCGTATAAGAAGAAGAGAGGCTCAAGGGGCAATCTGGTGATTCTGTGAACTACCTGAGCCCAACCAAGAAGAGGAACTTTCAGGGTTTCAGGCCACAAGGGAGGCCACAAGGGAAACCTCAGGGGCCTCCCCCTCCTTCTAAGCCTCATGGAAAGGATGATGATCACCGACAGCAGGAGGTGGACAAGGACACCTGCAGGTGGTGCAAGGAAAAGGGCCACTACATGAGTGACTGTGTGAGCTTCCTAAAGCATCTATGCAAGAAAGGTGAGGATTTAATTACTTTTGTTGATGAATCACTATTTTTAAGTTATGCAAAATCTACTTGGTGGATTGACTCAGGTGCAACTGTCCACGTTGCAAATTCATTACAGGGATTTCGTATGAGAAGGACCCTGCGAAGAGGAGAAAGAAGAATTAAAGTAGCAAACGGCGTCCAAGCTGAAGTCGAAGCTATTGGAGATCTCCCATTAGAATTATCAAATGGCTTTGTACTTTTACTAGTAGATGTACTTTATGTACCCTCTTTGCATCGAAACTTAATAAGTGTATCGCGCTTAGATGATGATGGTTTTGCTTGCCATTTTGGTGATGGACAATGTAAAATCAAGCGTAATAATGAGATTGTTGGTCTTGCCTTCAGACAAGACAAGCTTTATTTGTTATCACTTTGTGAGAATGTGTATGCATTAAGCGCTGAGAATGAGAATGCCTCCTCATCCCTGAATGGAAAGAATAAAAGGAAAAGAATTGATGATGTCTCTTCGAAATTATGGCACTGTCGTTTAGGCCATATTTCGAGGGGGGAATAGAACGCTTAGTAAAAGAATCAATTCTACCGCCTTTAGAATTTTTGAATCTAGAGCAATGCATCGATTGCATTAAAGGAAAGTTCGTAAAGAACATTAAAAAGGGCGCCAAAAGAAGCACAGGAGTCTTAGAAATAATTCATATGGACATATGCGGTCCGTTTCCTGTGACATGTGGATGGATATGATTCTTTTATAACATTCAACGATGATTATTCGCGGTATGGTTACATTTATCCAATTAGAGAGCGTTCTGAAGCATTGGATAAATTTAAGATATTTAAGGCTGAAGTTGAAAATCAACATAGTTTAAAAATTAAAGTAGTAAGGTCCGATCGTGGAGGCGAATACTACGGTCGGCACACCCCATATGGCCAGGTTCCTGGACCCTTTGCAAGGTTTCTACAGGAACATGGTATAGTAGCCCAGTATTCAACGCCGGGCGAGCCTCAGCAAAATGGAGTAGCTGAAAGACGTAACCGTACCTTGATGGATATGGTAAGAAGCATGTTAAGTTACTCCACCTTACCGGTTGTCTTATGGATGGAGGCGTTAAAAACCGCCATTCACATACTTAATCGAGTTCCTAGTAAGTCGGTGTCTAAAACACCATATGAGTTATGGACTAGTCGCGAACCTTCACTCAATTATTTGCGAGTGTGGGGCTGTCCAGCTGAGGCTAAGATCTTCAACCCAAACCTTGGAAAGTTAGATCCTAAAACAGTAAGTTGCCATTTCATTGGCTATCCAGACAAGTCAAAAGGTTATCGTTTCTATTGTCCAGACAGATTTACTAAGTTTGTGGAAACGAGACACGATGTGTTTCTGGAAGATCAGATGATCAGGGGGAGCACGGTATCGTGAGAAATCAACCTTGAGGAGAAGCGGGTGCATACACCCACTCCGATGATCCAGGAACCGTTTTTCTCGATACCTGCTGCTGCAGCGACACAGGAATATGTCGATGTGCCACCTGTTTTTAGTTCTCCTGTGGCAACAATGAATGAAAATGAAGACCCTATTGTCACACAAGAGGGGGAGCTGGAACAACCCCATATAGAGAATGTGACAGAAGGCGAGAGCCTCAGAAGGTCTCAAAGAACTAGAAAGCCAGCTATTTCCAACGATTTTGAAGTCTATGTTAGTGAAGAAGTTCAAATGGAGGGTGATCCCACCACATTTGAAGAAGCAATCAAAGTGTGGCGCCCCGCAAAACCACTACTAGAAAATCGCGTTGATTTTGGCATTGCATAGTCATGACTGCATGCTCATGTCATCATGCCTCCTTGCATTTGAGCATCGTCATGTCATCTTGCATGTGTTTGTACAAAACTATTTTCGAAAAGCCTGGTTTTTGTTTTCTAAACGCCCCGTCTTTAATTCAAATTAAAACCCGGGTCTTCGGATAGTTTTGTTTCGTCTACCAACGGATTTCAAAAGCCCCGTTTTAAACAATAGAACATTTAAATTATTTTTGGGAGGCAGCCAGCCAGGCCCGAAAGCCCAGCCGGCCACCTCCAGATACAAATCCTACCTACCCCAAAAAAACACCCAAACCTTTTCTACCAAAAACCCTATCCTATTTCCCTACCCAGCCGCCTCCACCTCACCTGCACTAATCGGTGCTCGCCACCTCACCCAGCCAGCCACCACACCGCTGCCACACCTTCCCCTGGGCCCACTCCACCCCGCCACCTGCCGACCCACCCCACAAGCAGCTGCGTGGCACCACACCACACACGCACCCTGGCGTGACACGCTGCCGCCCGCGCCTCACGCTCCCCCCGCACGCGTTCCCAGCCCCGACCACCTCGGTACCCCTGCCCCGACCTGGCCCACACCCAGGCCCTCTCCCGCTCGCCTCTCCCCCACCTACCCCGTCTCCCCTCTCCTCCCGCTTACCCATTGGGTCTCCCCGCCACCGCTCCACCAGACGCCGCCGAGATGCCCGACCCCAAGGCCGACCCGCCTCTGGCCCGCGTCTTCGCTGCGTTCAATGACTGTCCCTGCCACCAGCGATGCTCCGCCGCCCCTGCTTCCCCCGCATCTCCCGAGCTAGCTGATTCGCCACTCGCGCTCGCGTGACGCTGGCCTCGAAGCCTCTCCCCGAGGTCGCCAAGCTCCATCACCATCGGCCCCTTCTCCGGTGCCTCTCGGTCCTCCTCCCCGCCAGGACGCGCCCATCACCGTCCTCTCCTCCACCGTGAGCCTCCACTCTCCGGCCGGCCGTCCTCGCGTCGTCTTCCCCGTCTCTGGCGTGCAGCCCCATCTCCTCCGCCTCGGGCCGCCTCAGCTGCTCCGGCCTCCCCACTGCCAAGGCAGACCCTCCCCAAGTTCTGCTCGTGCGGGCCGCCTTCCCCTTGCGGGCCCGTGCCTGCAGGCTGCTCCGGCCGCCCTAGTGTCGCCTCCTCGCCGTCCACCGCTGGTGCTCTATCGCTTCGGCGCCAAGGCCTCCCTCCGCCGCGTCGGCGCCTTCTCTTAATCTCTCGAGCACCATCGCCCTTGTCTCGCGTCAGCCGCCATCCTCCGTCTGTCCTCTAGTGCAAGTAAGCCAAGGGGGGCAACACGCCTGTGACCGTGCGTGGATGTGTTGGTGCTTATGTGTTATATCCATTCAACATCTTAGCCCATGTTTACAGTACCCGGACCCCATCGCGAGCTCGTCGACGCTATCTACATAGAGGTTGTGTGCTTCCGAAAACCATATTGCCAACCAAGTCCGTCTTCAACCACCGGCGTCGAATTTCGAGAACTTCATCTTGGAACTCAAAGATCTCCGTCTAGCCGTGTGTGCCGCAAGACGCCAAGCTCTTCTCATCGACAAGACCGATCCGAGGCTGAACCAAGATCTCCACGCATGCGACAAGACCTTCTTCCCAGATGCGATGCCCGAGAACCCGAACGCCAAGATCGTTGGCACGGATACGCCAAGTACTTCCTCGAGGACGCCAAGTTCTTCACCCCAAATGCCAAGACTGACTCGATGGCGCGGGCCCGACAAGATCTTCACGACGTCAAGACCGACACCGACCAGGGCGAACCCGATGATCCGCCGATGTCGAACCGAGTCCTTCTTCCCAGAATGCCAAGATCCACTCCGTTGTCCGAGAACATTCCCGCCGAGACCGATCCCCGTCGAACCCTGTCGAACAGCGAACCCCCGGAACCCAAGATCTCCCGAACCCAGATGTGTGATCCCTTTATCCGAGACCCCTATTTTTATAATATGACATTATCAACTGTCGCATATCAAATTGTTCATGCATGCATACCTGTCCGTGGGTTTGGGGGCATTATGCCGATTCACCGCATGATTAAATATGGAGTCTATATGTGGGATATTGTTGTCTTATTCCGGACTCCATTTAAATTGGTGTAGCGAACCGATGCCATGTGTTTCCTTGTTAATACAACATTTAAATTGCGGGGTTGTTAAATAACTTGAACCGTTTAATTATTTGCCGGGACCCCGGTTCCGCTTAATATTGCCTAATTGCACTGCATCTGTGCCATGCCATGCATCATATCATAAGCATGCCGGATCTTCTGCCGTAGTATTAAATATTGCATTCGGTGTTTCTTCTAGTGTTTGCTTCTTCGCGGATTAGGCCGATGAGTGGATGCGAGTACCGACAAGTTCTCCGGTTATGATCCTTCGGCAGTGTTTCCCAGGCGAGCATCTCTCCTCCTTCTACCTATTTTGCATTTATAGTCTTTATTTCGTCCTGTTGATCTATTGCTATCCCCCTGTTGATCTATTGCTATCCGTGTCGAGATGCTTTAGTTTCCGTACACCAGTTATATCCCGTGCAGCCTCTATATTGCCTTGGACACCTCCTATCACCTGTGTTTGGTAGATAGCTGGCCTTGCGAGTCATAGCTGCTTGCTCAGGTGCGGTCTCGTGTTGTCAAGTACCACAGTTGTTGAAATGCTGGCAGATGCTTATTTGGTGGAGATGCTTACTTGTGGAGATGATCATGACTTTAAACACAACTATTAAATTGCTAGATATAACTAATGCAGAGGCATCGGTAGGCAATAGATGTTATTTGGTTCTTCCACGCTCACTTGTGTCCCGTAGGACCCCGAGTACTTGATACCTGTTTCTTGACTATTCACACTATCCACATCCGGGAGGCCTTATGGACCCCCCTGAGCCAGAGCTTGATTCATTTCTATTTCTTGGGGCCACAAACTAGTTTGGGGTTTTATTACTATCCTGTACTTATGCCATGTTACTGCTTTATTTAAGATTGTGCGTGGAGCACCTGTACTGTTTAGGATCGCGGAGTGTTTTCGCGGTATCGACAAGCCCAGTCACACTTTCGGGTTCCCAGTCGTTTACAGCCATTGACGCAAACCCTGGGTCCGTTCCGGAGCCGACCAACTTTGTTGCGGGTAGCTTAGTGGGGTGGCCCCCTGAAATATTTCTGAATCCTGTGATCGCTTTGTCGTGAATGCCTCGTTGGGTTTTGAGTTGGTTTTTCCGAGGTTGATCGAGTGTGTGTTGCTATTTGTGCACCCCTGCAGGGTAAAACTTTCTGAAAGCCGTGTCCGTGGTTATGGACGACTTGGAGCACAGTATCTCGATCATAGACAAGCATAACTAAAGTAGTGCTATAAACTTGACTTAATATATGACTAGTAATTAGATTCAACTATAAAGGAATGGATATTAAAAATGCCAACAACTGGGGGATCTGGGTTGTTTTTTATATATGCCTAGTAAGTATTGCAACTCCAATGGAATGTGATAAAAGTGTCAACAACTGTTGGGTTTGGGATTCCTCAGGACAATTATATCTAATTAGTAAATGTTCCAACTACAACGGAATGGTAATTAAAACTGCCCACTACTTATGCTACAGGATGACTCATGCTATCTAGATCTGAGTAGTAATTGCTGCAACTATAACAAAATGAGTAAAACTACCAACTGTGTGAGTTCCTCGGTTTGACTTCCTCGTCTGGTCTCGAGGGGGAATACCAGGATGGGTTTGTTTGGTGTTAGCTTCAGGTTGGATCCGAATAGGTCTTTCTTATCCCTCTCTGATAACCGCTAGTTGTACCGAGTCTCTATAGGTTGTTTAGTGCCGCTGCGCTGCCGTTTCAGCCCACCATACCCATGTAGGCGAGAGCCGCCAAATTCTAGCCTCGCCATGTACTGGCCTCAGTACTGACACTCCTCTTTTTCCTTTGCCCTTTGTCGGCACCCCTTTTGTTTTAGCAGGTTTGAGATCGTCGTCGTTAGCAGGGTTACCCTTCCGGCTTGGCCTGGGCAGGGTTATGGACGCCATTGGTTATTCTTCAGGGCTCTTAGCCCCATTTGCATATTGTCCATACTCGGATACTGTATTGTTTTCTAGGTGATTTGGATCTTTGTATTGTATATCTGTATTCTTGACTCGCTGAGTCGCTGTTGTATATATATCTGTTCTATGGGTCCCATCGAGGACTGTTGTGTAATGGTATTACTTCGTTATTCCACCCGCACGAAAGTGCCTGGTGGGCGTCCTTGAATCGTTTCTATGCGGGTTTGGCGGAAAGGGCTAAAACTTGCATAGGGCCGATTTGAGGGTGTTACACAAAGGTGCTCACTCATCGAAGTGGCTTGAAGCCATGGAAGATGAAATGAGATCCATGAGTAGTAACAAAGTCTGGGATTTAGAAGAAATTCCTAAAGGAGCCAAAACAGTAGGCTGTAAATGGGTCTACAAAACAAAATGTGACTCTAGAGGGAATATTGAAAGATATAAAGCACGACTTGTTGCTAAAGGTTTCACCCAAAGAGAGGGAATAGATTTAATGAGACATTTTCTCCAGTCTCAAGTAAGGATTCTTTTAGAATCATAATGGCTTTAGTGGCACACTATGATTTAAAATTGCATCAGATGGATGTAAAGACGGCTTTCCTAAATAGAGACCTAGAAGAAAAAGTTTACATGGCACAACCCAAGGGTTTTGTTGTGGAAGGAAAAGAACGTATGGGATGTCGTCTGAAGAAATCCATTTATGGATTAAAACAGGCTTCCAGGCAATGGTACTTAAAGTTCCATGAAACAATAAGAAAGTTTGGGTTCGATGAGAATGAGGAGGACAATTGCGTATATGCAAAGTTCAAGAATGGGAAATTCATTTTCCTTATCCTGTATGTGGATGACATTCTACTCGCTAGTAGTGATGTTAGTCTACTATTGGAGACAAAGAAATTCTTGTCCTCGAATTTTGATATGAAAGATCTCGGTGAAGCTTCATTCGTTCTAGGAATTGAAATTCTCCGAGATAGAGAAAAAGGGGGTTTAGGATTATCGCAAAAGGCATACTTAGAAAAGGTTCTGAAGAAGTATGGTATGCATGCGAGTAATGCTACGCCTTCTCCCATAGTCAAGGGCGATAGATTTGGGAATTTCAGTGTCGAGGAACCAATATGAGATCGATCAAATGAAAGCGGTTCCATATGCTTCGCTGTCGGAAGTTTGATGTATGCTCAAGTATGTACGCATACGACTTAGCTTTTGTTACCGGGTACTTGGCAGATTTCAAAGCAATCCAGAATAGATCCTTTGGAAAATGGTGAAGAAGGCATTGCGTTATACAAAAGGCACAAAAGGCCTCATGTTGACGTACAGAAGATCTGATTCTCTTGAGATAGAAGGGTATTCAGATGCAGATTATGCGGGAGATATAGATGAAAGAAAGTCCGCGTCAGGATATATATTTACTCTCGCGGGGGGAGCTATATCGTGAAAAAGCTCCAAGCAAACCATCACGGCATCATCCACGATGGTGGCTGAGTATGTAGCATGTTATGAGGCCACGGGGCAAGCAAACTGGTTAAAGAAGTTTATACCCGGGTTGAGAGTGGTAGACAGCATTCAAAGACCACTCAGAATGTACTGCGACAATGAGCCAGCAGTATTCTATGTTCACAACAATAAGTCAAGTGTTGCTGCCAAACACATTAATATTAAGTTTTATGTTGTGAAAGAAAGAATCCAGGATCATACCATAAGTTTAGAGCATATAAGTACAAAGAAAATGCTCGCGGATCCGCTCACAAAAGGCTTACCACCCAGTGTGTTCAGAGAACACTTAGCCGGCATGGGTTTACGGGAAAGGCTATGATACCTGGATATTAAGGGCCTAGAACTAGAACCTATTTCAAAATAAAAAGGCGTATAGCGGTTGTTGAATCTATGGTGCGTAACTGACCATTATGACGAGACATGCCCTATATGTTGATCTATGGTGGAATGGGTGCCAAAGTATAAGTTTGAAGTAATGAGTTAAATGAAAGATGAGATCAAGGAGGAGAATGTTAGGATGATCTCCCCACGTCCGTTCCAACGGACGGACGACTTGGTCCAGCGCCCTGATCAGGGACGCCCAATGTTATCATCGTTGGTGGACCCCTGTCGCGCAGCGCTATATAGAAGAGGTGGGGGTCGGGGGCACGACTCTCGAGGTTCGTAGCCCGTCTCACCCTACCGACACATCCAAGCCCAAAAGCCACCGATCTGGCTAGCGCTGTAGCGGCGGGATTAACCCACCTCACCGCCGCCACCTCTCTGTCGAGCTCCATGACGAACTCGTCGTCAACCTCGAAGGCCGACGGTATGTTTATCTCACTTACTCTCTCTAGATCCACGCCTAACGATCCAAAAGGGCTTACACCTCTAATCCAATGATGATGATCAAGTTGTGTGTAAACTAATGGTTTGGTTATTGAAAAACCTACGTGGATTGGATTGCGTCAACAGTTAAGTATGTATACGAGCACACTGTTGCTATCGGCTCGGCGTACAAAGTTCAACGGAAGAAGTATCTGTACTCAAATCGCGTCATATATGGTGTTCGCTACACGCACGGATATTATTTTTAACAAGTACGTACGCAGCACAGATATGCTGGAGCAGTGACTCGGCTGCCACGTCGTGCTCTTCGGACGTCGGTAGGAGATGGAGTTCACCCGTGGAATAAAGGAAGGAGTTTACGTCCAGTATACTCTGGCAGTTTTTTTTTTTTAGGGAAATATTCTCTTGCAGTTTTACTTAGGCTAACTCCGCCCAGATCAAACAAACGCGTACATGGTATTGGCCCACTGGGCATTGGCTAACATCTCAAGTGTGTCGTTAACGTGCTCTGTAAACAAAAGCAACTAATTCAGCCCATCAATCGAAATACAGAAGGGTTTGTTTCTCTCTTCTTCTTTTTTGAACGGGGAGAGAGGCCTCGAAATCCCCCGAAACTGCAATCTTCTATTTGCTCCGTTCATAATTAGGTTGTATTCTAGGTTTAGTTAAAGTCAAACTTTTTGAATTTTACCAAATATTTAGCAAAAAATAAATGGATTTGAAATCATAAATATTGATATATTTTCATATATTATTGGTCAAAGTTGATAAAGATTGACTCAAAAAAATTCCTAAAACGCGACAGAGGGAGTATATCTAAATAGGAGTCCCCTCCCTCCTCTCGGCGTGGAGCTTCGGGCGGCGCGGGGCGGTTCGTCCATGGCAGGGAGCCGAGCTTCGTGAGGCCTCTGATGGCGTAGCGAGCGGATCCGGCGGATGCTTGACTCTGGGAGGTGGTGGTGATGGTGCAGCAAGGCGGCGGGCGTCTGCCTCTTCCTGCAGCGGTGGCGGGGGCTGTTGCCTCTTGCAGCAGCGGCGGTGGGCGGTGCGGGGGATAGCTCGACGCCACGAGAGCCGTGGTGGCGGCGCGGTGACGCCGACAGGGGACGGCAGGGTGGGACCGGTGGGATTGCTCCCTCGGGCAGCTCCGGCTAGCCCAAATATGGGCCCACTTGGGCCCGATCTGGGTTTGGGGCGGAGCCTGCGTGGTGCTGACACTCTCTGGAGGTGGTGTGGCGGTATGGGGCGTGTAGGAGGGCGGTGGTGGCTGCTGCTACTCTGCAACAGTGTGGCGGTAGGGACTTTACGGGCCAGAGACCTGGTGTGCCCCTGTTGCCGCGTCCGAATAGCAACAACCATCGTGGGGGAGGTCGGTATCCTCTGAGCGGTTGTGCCACTGCCGCCATCCTATATCACCCATACCTCCCCTGCCTTGAAGGTCACGTAATGAACCTGGCTCGATGGGAGCGAGTCCGCTAATGCCGGGGCGGTGACCTCGGAAGGTGGTCTGTAAGGGTGTCCCGGGAGGCGACTTGCGATGGTGATTCTCAAACTAGCGGAGGTCCGGCATGCTCGGGTGAGCTCGGTGGCGACGACGTTGTTGCTTAACGGTTGGGATTTGCCGAGGTGGTGGATCCTCTGGTGGACGTTGGAGTTAGACCTGGTGGTTGGGTTGGTGTGTGTGGTGGCACCCTTGCTGCAGTGCGTTGGCGAGACTTCACAAGCTAATTTGGGATCGGCCGGGCCAAAGGGCCTGGTTTGTCTTGCTGCTATATCCGGTCGGCTACCACCTTCTGCCGGTGGAGGTAGTTCTCTCCCGTGTGTTGATGCCATGCCGACCCTCGCCAATGGTTCAGCTCGCTCGATCTCATCGGCCTCGCTCCGTGGCTCACGGTGTAACGGAGGTGACGACTTCAAGACCATGGTGGCGCGTGCACGTGGACGGCGAGCTTGGTGGAGCATTACAAAGTGTCCGGGAGTGTGATTCGGTGGAGAGGTCGGGAGAAATCCTTGTCTCTTTGACTCCGACGCGGTGACGCCTGCGGGTATCGCTTCCCTTCCTGAAGGGCGCCCGGTGTATCTCTCTCCCACCTCCCGTGGCATACCAGGGGAAACCCTAGGACCTGTTCGGGGTTGTCGCCACTTCCCGTATTGGAGGTGTTGCTTGGTACGCGACGCTTTGGATTGTTGGGCAGGTGGTGGTATTTCTCCGGAGGCGCACCGGTGGCGAGTTACCTTCGTTCTCGTCGCACCGCTGATGCCGGCTTTATTTTATTTTCTTTCTTCTTGTTTTTCGTTTGGACTTGGCCTGTGCTGTTATGCTCCACCAGTGTTTCGAACGTTATATCGGGTGTTTGCTATATTAATATAGCGGGACGTACAGCCCTGTTTCGAGAGAGACACACGCGAATGGTTGATTAATAAAATCCTATGTGGATTGGAATGAAAAAGTACATTCACGTATTCAAAATGGTGTTCACTGGATCGAGAAAAGGTAGGTTCACGATTCAAAATGGGCTTATGATAGATCAAAGAAATGTTCACGGTTCGAAAACATGTTCACAAGGTTTAAAAAGCACGCACACAAGTTTGAGAAAATGTTCACGGGTATTCACTTGAATCGATAAAATTGAACGATACAAAGAAAGTATGCTCATCGATTCAAAAAAGTCACCGGTTCAAATAAGAATTCACGGAACATCGGAAAAATGTTCACAAGTTTAAAAAAAATCAATGTTCAAAAAATATGCAGACTTGACATATGTGCATGTTTTCTTTCGGTGCAAAAATATTTTTTCTATTAATGAGCTCACTTTGCAAATAAATAGGAACAAATTTCTGACGATACTGCAGAAGAAACAGTGCAAAACCCCAGGAATCACACACGATGAAACAGGAAAGAAAGTGTCCTTGAAAACGAAAAGAAGAAGAAAAGGAACGAAACATACTAAGCAGTGGTTACTACTCGTAAGATGGGCTGAGCCCAGCTCGGAGGGGCGTACGAGGAGGCATGCTGATTTGCCGTTAAAGGCGTCAAATGGGAACCCAACTCCTATTTAAGGCCCGCTGCATCCAATACGGGTGCAGCGCCTGAAGGGGGTTCCCGCATGGGCAGGCCTAACTCGGCCGGGCTTTTTCCTTTTTTCTTCTGCCTTTTTGTTTGCTTTTTCTGTAAAAAAATTAAATATTTTGTGAAATAAAAAATATCCAGATTTTGAAAACATAGAGAATGTTCAGTTTCGAAAATATTTAAATTTTAAAAAATTCAAATTTGGAAATGTTCAGATTTAAAATTTAATGGAATTTCGAAATTGTTCATAAAAATAAATTTCTAAAGATATATAAAATTTAAAAATAAAGAAAGAAAAAGAAATCAGAAATGGAAAAAAATAAATATAAAAATTAAAATAAAACAAAAATGTGGACATACCTGAGCCGGCATGCGAAGGATGCCCATGAGCATATCCAGCATCTCCACCGCGCCGACCCAACCCGTCCCGACGCGTCCAAACCCGTCCGCACGGACGCGCGCGACCCATCTGTCCCGACGCATCCGGCTTGACCCATCCGTGCATCTAATTTGTGTGACCACTGGGTCGGCCCGAACACGGGCGGGTCGCGGGCGTGTCCTTCTCGTTGGTGCCTGTGGCCCACCCATCAGCCACCGATGCGTTGATTCAGACGTGTGTAGCGTCATCGACTCAGACGCAACCGGGGCGGCGATTCAGAGTCGTTGGCAGAAGGCTGACCGGCGTCAGCCTACGCCATCAATGGCGACGAGACGACACACAGGCTGGCTGGACGCTTCAATGTCGTCTCTTCGGCCTCCACGCCGGCATTCGATGCTAGGCCTTTTTAACTGGCCGCCCGCGGCAAGTTTCTCCCACACCACACCTTTCTCTCCTCTCCTCCTTTTCGTTCTCCACTACCTGTAGCTTGCCATGGCCGGGGGCGAGGGATCGACGGGAGGGCGTGCCGACCGTGGACGTCGAGGGCGTAGCCAAGTCAGCGCGCCACCACGCTCTCCCTCGACATCGATCGGCCTCCCCTTTTTATGGACGTGCCTAGACGCGACGGGAAACGCCCGAAAGAGGCGGGAATCGGCGGGAAGAGGCGGGAAACGACTGGAAGAAAGCCGACAGGCAGGAGAGGGGGGGCGGCGGCGGGAACGAACTGGATATACACCGGCGCCGACGTCGATGACGGGCTCTTTTGCAGGCGTGGATATTTGAGTCACGCCGCTGGGCGCGGTCGCCCGGACAAGCCTGGACTGCGGCTCCAAAGTGACCGTAGAGCGATGCAAACAAACAGAAACTGACCGTTTAGATCGGCCCGGTAGAGATACCCTAATTCGTGCGACGTGTTGCCGCGTTGAGCTGCCTAGGATTTTCAGGCAATCGATCCATCGAGGAGCGAGTCTAAGAAAGAAAAGGAAAAGAGGCTGTGCTAACTGCTAAGTGGGCCAAAACTGACGCGTCGTGAAGCATTCGTGGAAAAAACCCAGCGACATTTTCATTTTTTTATTAGATAACATTTTAATTTTTCTGTTTCTGATTCAACCATACCATTTGACATTCAGCTGCTCCCTCTGATCAAATTAATTGACTCAATTGTCTAGATTTAAATATATGTAAACATGTTTTATTGGTCGATACATCCTAATCTCGACATATTTTAGTCGAGGAGACCAGCGCTGCCGCCACTAGCTTACCGCCATTCGCCTCAATCCTCCCCTCTGTTGAAGTATGATCTAAATTTATTAAGAAGGCTAAGTATTGTCATAATCTAACCTGGAAACTGCTCTCGTCGGCAAAGACGCAGAGAACAAAGAACACTGGAAATTTTGTGCCGTGTAAAACGTTACGGCTTTTCTGCTTGCTCTTTCCTTTTATTTTTAACAGAAGGGAAATCGTGATCCTATCTTAGTGTGCTCGATCCGGTTTTCTCGTGCCATCCCATGAGTCCGATCGTGCTAAGTCACGTAGCTACAAAAACGGAACGGAAAAAGTCCTATGCTTGCACGGCTCAGCACAAACGCGACATGCACCTAGACTCTGAAGAAACAGAAACAATTCAGACTCTCTAAACTCAACCTAACACTGACTACAGACAAAATTATTCCGATAACAAATCATCCCCTTAATCATGTCGTCGTCAAGCTTATTGTAGCCATGCCAATTCTGCTTCTCAGCTCCTGGAAACGGACATGTCGGCGAGTTGTGCCTCCGTGTTGACGTAGTCGATTTCAAGGTCACCCTGCTCCACATAATCACTAATCAGATGGTAGCAGGTGTCGATGTGTTTGCTACGATCATGAAACACTGGATTCTTGCTGAGGGAGATCGCCGATTTGTTGTCGGCCAAAAACTTCGGCGTCCTCGCGTCTTCATTCAGCAGCTCACCGATGAGCCCGCTGAGCCATATTCCCTGGCAAGCAGTGGTGGTTGATGCAATGTACTCTGATTCGCATGAGGACACGGCCACCACGCGCTGCTTCTGCGACTGCCAGCTGACCGGGCTCCGTCCAAGGAAGAAGATCATGCCCGTTGTGCTCTTCCGATTGTCGATGTCGCCATCCAGATCGGCGTCGCTGAAGCCCATGAGTTCAGGTGTCCCATGTCCTCGCTTGTAGACAATCCCAACCGACAGAGTTCCAGCCACATACCGCAGCAGGTGCTTCACCGCTGCAAGATGCTCGGAGGTGGGCGCCTCCATGAATTGGCTCACATAGCCGACGGCATAGGTGATGTCGGGCCTGGTATGGACGAGGTACCTGAGGCCGCCCACAATGCTGCGGTAGTGGGTGGAGTCGACCAGCTTGCCGGTGCCGGTCCTGCTCAGCTTAAGACGCGCCTCCATCGGTACGGCACATGGATTGCAGCCCTCCATGCCCGCGTGTTGCAACAACTTCTTCGCGTATGCAGCCTATTGGAGCGTAA
This sequence comes from Avena insularis, assembly GCA_023614405.1. Classification (NCBI taxonomy): domain Eukaryota; kingdom Viridiplantae; phylum Streptophyta; class Magnoliopsida; order Poales; family Poaceae; genus Avena; species Avena insularis. Next base: position 206,386 of record JAJUPC010000487.1, on the reverse strand, counting down.
TCAGACCATCTCGTCGTTGCACTACTATGCCCAAGTAGAAGCTGAGCTCGCCTAGGTCACTCATCCTGAAGAGGCTGGTCATCTCTTGCTTGAACTTCGTCACCTCCTCGATCGACGTTCCAGTGATGACGAGATCGTCGACGTACATGCCGACAAGCAGCAGCTCTTCTCTGCCACCGTGTTGGTACACAACATGCTCCGCTTGGCTTCGTACAAACCCGAGCGAGTGGAGGCTGGCGTCAAGTTTCGCGTTCCACGCCCTCGGTGCCTGTCGAAGACTATAGAGTGCCCTTTGCAGTCTCAGCACCTTGTTCTCTTGCCCATCGACGACGAAGCCTGGAGGTTGCTCCACGTACACCTCCTCGAGAAGCTCACCGTTCAAGAAAGCCGTATTCACGTGCATGTGGTGAATGGGCCATCCATGGTGAGCGGCGAGAGCGATCATCACCTGCACGCTCTCCATCCTAGCCACAAGGGCGAAAACTTCCTCGAAGTCCACACCCGGTCGCTGCACGTAGCCCTTCGCCACCAAGCGAGCTTTATGCTTCACCATGTCTCCATTTGAGTCCTTCTTGAGATTGTAGACCCATTTCAGGCTGATGGCGCGGTGTCCTCGCGGCAGTTGCGTTAGCCGCCAGGTCTGGTTCGCCTCAATGCTTGCCATCTCCTCCATCATTGCTGCACGCCACCCCTTGTCTTTCTCTGCCTCAGCGAAGCTTGCTGGTTCCTCAGTAGTGAGAAGACAGACACCGCTGTAAGCTGAATCCACCTGCTCGGTGGCGTCGAACAGGTTCTCCAGGGTGTGATAATGATGAGGCGCCACCTCGCTGGGAGATAGCTGCGACGCATTCGATGGTGGACTCACGAACTCCGCCGCTGGCGGAGCTGGCGTTGTAGGCGTGCCTAGTGGCGCAGGTGAGCTGGTGCCCCCGGCCTCCTGAGGTGGGGAGTGCAAGTCCCCTTCGTGGGCGCACCCGACGCTAGTCGCGCTCCTGGATGGTGTGTCCGGAGCGCGTCCAGTGCTCCTCGCGTTCAGGCCAGCGTTGGTACCTGCAGCAGGGACAACGAAGTGCTCGACGACGAATGTGTCAACTCGTGGCGCTTTACCCCTTTATGTGTTGGACCAGTCCCAAGGCGCGTCCTTGTTGAAGATGATGTCGCGTGAGAGATGCACCTTGTCCGTGGCGGGGTCGTAGACACGGTACGCCGCGGAGCCTGGCTCGTAGCCAAATAGCACCATGGGCGTGCTCCTGTCCTCCAACTTCTTCAAGTTCGGGCGTGTGACCTTGACATGGGCCACGCAGCCGAACACGCGCAGATGGTGCACGCTGGGACGGCGTCCATGCCAAGCTTCGTAGGGAGTCTTCCCGGCAACACTCTTCGCCGTGCCACAGTTCAGGAGATAGACCGTTGTCGTTACCGCCTCTCCCCAGAAGTTAGCAGGTACATCCTTGGCTTTGAGTAGGCACCTTTCCATGCCGACGACGGTTTGGTTCCGGTGTTCGACCACCCCGTTCTGCTATGGGGTGTCCGCTGGATGCCTCGTTCAGAGAAGTAATCCCCGAGATCCTTGGAGGTGAACTCCCCTCCTTTGTCCATGCGCAACATCTTCAGTTTCTTGCCGATTTCTAGTTCCACCACGGCTTGGAACTTCTTGATTGCCGCGGATGCCTGATCCTTCATGCGAGCAGGTGCAGCCGCATGTACCGGCTACTGTCATCAACCAAGAGGAGGAAGTATCATTTCCCTCCCGGCGTTGGCGGGTCGATAGGGACGCATAGGTCGGCGTGTACCATCCCTAGCTGCTCGCCCGCACGGTTGAAGGCCTGACGAGGAAACGATGCTCGCTTATGTTTACCAGTGAGGCATGCATCGCAGAAGCGCTCGAGTTTGTCGAGCAGGGGCATCCCGTGCACCATGTCACCACGGGCAAGGCGGCGCAGCGCATCGAAGTGCATATGCCCGTACCACGCGTGCCATCTCCACGCGTCCTAGCCACCGTGCGCCACGAGGCACACCGGTCGTGTGATAGCAAGGTGGAGGATGTAGAGCCTGTCGTGGCTCCGCGGCACGCGTGCGAGCAACTGATGTTCAGAATCCCGCATCTAGAGCTAACCATGGCGGATGTGGGTGTCAAATCCGATCTTGTCAAGCTGTCCCAACGAGACGATGCTACTGCAAAGCTTGGGGATGTGGTAGACCTCGGACAGGGTCAAGTTCTCCCCGTTCTTGCAGTTGAAGAGGATCGTGCCACGCCTCTCAATCTCCACGGAGGTGTCGTCGCCGAGCTTGACGTAGTCGTGCACGCTCGTGTCTAGTTTTGAGAAGAACTCGCGTCGCCCACACATGTGGTTGCTGGCTCCGGAGTCCAGGAACCACAATGTGTCGCAGCGCCTCGTGTCCGCCATGGCCGTCGCCTTGGAGCGTTTCTCATTGAGCAGGACAAGCTCTATACCAGGCTCGTTCGGCGTGGCCAGCACGACCTCATCGATACGCGCCATGAGCAGCGCTTCCTCCTCCTTCTTCTCTTGCGCGAGATTCGCCCGTCCCTTCCGCTCTTGCTGTGACTCTGGACACTGTTTAGAGTAGTCCCATATTATTGCAATTGTAAAATTTTACCGTGGACATGTTGCGTTCACTGCTGGTGGCGTTGATGTTGCCGCCATTCCCGTTGCGACCATTGCCAGACTTGGTCTTGTCTTGCCCTTTCTGTCGCCGTTGCTGTTGCCTTTGTGGCCGTTGGCAGACCCCTGACCGTGCTCACATTGCCGGCGTCGCTGTTCCTACTCCTCCTCAGTGAGGAGCAAGCTACCGCCGTTTCTCATTGCCGATGAAGATCCATGATGGCCCAAAATATATCGAGCTCGTTGGGGAACCCCAAGAGGAAGGTATGATGAGCACAGTAGCAAGTTTTCCCTCAGTTATGAAACCAAGGTTATCGAACCAGTAGGAGCAAGGAAACACCCCCAAGGTGTTGTTGCCAACTTGGAATCCTGCACAACACAACCACAGAACTTTGCCCCCAACTTACAGTGAGGTTGTCAATCTCACCAGTTTTGCTAAAAACAAAGGATTAAACGTATTGTGTGGAAGAAAGTAAAAGCTTGCAGAAAGTAAACCGAAAGCATTAAACAGTTGTAGATTGATGATAAAAGAAATGACCGGGTTCCATAGTTCACTAATGGTGGTTCTTCTTAAGATAGATGACATGTTGGGTGAACAAATTACAATGGGGCAATTGACAAACATCGAGAAAGCATACATGCATATACTAATCATCTTGACTCCTTTGAGATTTGATTGGCCATTACAACATTATACATAGACTGTAATCCAACTGCATCTATTACTAATAATCCACCTTCAGGTTATCATCCGAATCCCCTCCAGTATTAACTTGCAAGCAAAAGATAATTGTGTTACCCATTGCGTGTAAAGTAAACAATACAATTGTTCTATGAACAAAGGATTGTTGTTTTCTCCCTAGTAGCAACATCACATCTAGTACCTTAGAGATTTCCGTCACTTCCCTAGATTACTAGAGGTACGAACCCACTATCTAGCATAAATACTAACTCTTGGAGTTGCTAGCATCTACTTGGCCAAGATAGCTACTAACAACGGAAAGCATGCAAGATCACAAATAACAAAGACATGATAGAATCAATAATCAATCTGAAATAGCATCTCAATATCCATCGAATCCCCGCAAACACAACATGTAGGATTACAAATAGATAATCTTGATCATGAACGGAGCTCACAAGATCTAAACATGGTAGCACAAAGGAGAAGAACCAACCATCTAGCTACTACATGGACCCGTAGTCCAAGGATGAACTACTCACGCATCACATCGGAGGCTTGCATGGTGATGAAGAAGGCCTCTAGGGTGAATTCTCCCCTCCGGCAGGGTGCCAGGAAGAGCTTCAGATCCCTCCCGATCTAGGGATGGAGATGACTGACTCTGAACTCTTCGTGAATTTTGCTCGGGTACTTAGGGTTTCTGTATCAGAGGCATCTTATAGGCGAAAGGGGAGGCCGAGGGGGTGCCCTAGGCGGCCACACCACCCCTGGCATGGGCCAGGCCTAGCCGCGCGGCCAGGTGGTGTGGGCGGCCCCTGCCCCCTCTCCGTCTCATATTCTGGCTCCGTGCCCCCCTCGGTGAAATATTGACTTTGGCTTTTGTCCCGTCCAATTCCAAGAATATTCATTTTCTCACTTTCTTGGAACCAAAAACAGCAGAAAACAGGCAGATGGTGTTGGGTCTGCAGCATAGAAAACAAAAAATTTCCTACGATGAGAACTATACGCCAAGATCTATCTACTAGATACAGAGCAACAGGTGGACATACATCCATGGAGAACTTACCCTCGAAGACAACGAGCTTTGTTAACGAGTAGGAACTCGTGGTTGATGTAGTCGTACACTTGCCGATCTCAAGATCGTGAGGAAGTCCGTGCGCCAAACTCAGCAAGCGCATCCTTTTCGCACACACGTTCAAGCCACCGGACAACCTCCACCTCCTCGCTCCAGCGATCTAGCAGAAGCAGCAACTCCTTCCAGACGAAATGCCACCGGGAACATGTATCTCGCTAATCCGAGACCATGGGGGAATAATTCTAGAGGGGGAGAGAGATCCTTCACAAGGAGGTGTGAGGATGAAGGAGGGAATGGGTGGCCTGTTATAGGAGGAGGGGGTGCCCCCTCTCTCCATGGCCGGCGCATGGGGGGTGACCCCTCTCTCCATGGCCGGCGCATGGGGGGTGACCCCTCACCTCCCCCATTCATGTGGTGGTAACCCCTCCACATTAAAATGCCTCTTCACATTCCCTTTTAAAGTCTCCACTTTAAATGCATTAAATTTCTCCAAATTTAATGCTCTCTCATTTAATAAAACTCTTTTTATTAAATTTATTCAGAATTTTGTTAATTACTTTAATTAACAAACATTCACATATATCCCCTTGCAATATTTCAATATCACATGCAGAACCACCTTCTGCAATTTCACCCGAAACAATTTCCGGTTTCTATTGAAACAATTCCTGCGCTTTGCAATTCTTTCGTCTGAAACATATGTGCTCCAAAATGGTGTCCAACAACTCTTAAGTGTGCCACCCTACGGTTCGCGAATAATGCAGACATGATCGAGACCCTTCTCCGATCAATAATTAGCAGCGGGACCTGGAGATCCGTACTGACTCCTACACATTCAACGATGACTTCTGTGATCGTGAGAACCTTTAACGCTTGTAACTAAATCCCTTTGTCTCTCGATATATTACATGTCCGAGATTTGATCATCGGTATCTCCATACCTAGTTTGATCTCATTACCGACATGCACTCTTTTCTTGTTCCCGTGATATAACATTCTAGTGATCACATCACTTGCTTGCAAGCTATCCTAATGTGATATCACCGAGAGGGCCCAGAGTATATCTATCCGTCATCTGGATTGACAAATTCCACTCTTGATCCATGAGCCTCAACATAACACCTTCGTAGTACTGAACCCATCTTTATAGTCACCCTGTTACGGTGTGACGTTTGATGTTATCAAGATACTCTTCCGGTGTTAGCAATTAAGATGATCTCATGGTCTAAGGATAAAGATTACTTCGTATGATGTTATAGAAATATAAACATAATGACTTGATCGTAATGCTATACTTCGGATGAATGTTCATCACATCATTTCACAAATGTTGTGACCTTGTTATTAACAACATCCAATGTCCATGATCAGGAAACCTTGATCATCTTGTTAATCAACAAGCTAGTCTATAAGAGAGGCATAACTAGGAACCCTTTTGTTTATTAAACACACATGTATTGATGTTTCCTATCAATACAATTATAGCATGCAAAATAAACATCTATCATATACAAGGAATACATAATAATAACTTTATTATTGCCTCTGAGGGCATATTTCCTTCAGTCTCCCACTTGCACTAGAGACAATAATCTAGTTTATATAGTGATAAATCTAACACCCATGGAGTTCTGGTGTTGATCATGTTTTGCCCTAGGGAGTACTTTAGTCAACGGATCTGCTACATTTAGGTCCGTGTGTACTTTACAAATCTTTATATCTCCATCCTTGACATGCCCGCGGATGGAGTGAAACCGGCGCTTAATATGTTTGGAATTCTTGTTAGACCTTGGTTCCTTGGCATTGGCTATGGCTCCATTATTGTCACAATAGATCACCATTGGGTCCAACGCACTAGGAACCACACCTAGTTCCGTTATGAACTCCTTCATCCAAACCGCTTCCTGCGCTGCTTCTGAAGCAGCAACATATTCCGCCTCCGTCATTGATCCAGCCACCACAGGTTGTTTGGAGCTCCTCCAACTAACTGCTGCTCCGTTCAAGAGAAATACGTATCCGGATTGAGACTTAGAATCATCTGGATCGGTGTCAAAGCTAGCATCGACATAACACTTAGCGACTAGCTCTTCTTCACCTCCGTATGTGAGAAACATATCCTTAGTTCTTCTCAAGTACTTGAGGATGTTCTTTACCGCTATCCAAAGGTTCGAACTCGGATCAGATTGGTACCTACTAGTCAAACTAATAGCATGTGCCACATTCGGTCTTGTACATAGCATGGCATACATTATAGAGCCTATGAGGCATAGGGGATCTTATCCATTATCTCTCTTTCTTCCGCCGTAGCCGGACTTTGAGTCTTACTCAATGTCTTGCCTTGCAACATAGGTAAGTACCCCTTCTTACTTCCGTCCATATTAAAATTCTTTAATATCTTATCAAGGTATGTATCATGATAGCCCAATTAGGCGTCTTGATCTATCTCTATAGATTTTAATGCCTAATATATATGAAGCTTCACCAAGGTCCTTCATCGAAAATTTGCTGTTTAGATAACTTTTAACACTGTTTAAAAGATCCATATCATTTCCAATCAATAATATGTCATCCACATATAATATCAGAAATGCCACATTGCTCCCACTCACTTTCTTGTAAATACAAGCCTCTCCATAAGTTTGGACAAATCCAAACTCTTTGATCACCCCATCAAAGCAGAGATTCCAACTCCGGGATGCTTGCTTCAGTCCATAGATGGATCGCTGAAGTTTGCACAAAACCCTTAGGTTGTATCATATACAACTCTTCTTCAATATTACCATTGAGGAACGCAGTTTTGACATCCATCTGCCATATTTCATAATCGAAATATGCAGCAATTGCTAACATAATCCTAACCGACTTAAGCATCGCTATGGGAGAGAATGTCTCATCGTAGTCAACTCCTTGAATTTGTCGAAACCCCTTTGCGACAAGTCGAGCCTTATAGATGGTTACATTACCATCAGCATCAGTTTTTCTTTTGAAAATCCATTTATTCTCAACGGCCTTTCGATCGTGAGGTAAGTCCACCAAGGTCCAAACCTGGTTTTCGTACATGGATTCCATCTCGGATTTCATGGCTTCTAGCCATTTGTTGGAATCAGGGCTCATCATCGCTTCTTCATACGTCGCAGGGTCATCTATTTCATCAATCATGAAATTCATAACAGGATTGCCGTGCAGATCAGAGATGCACTGTCCCGCTGACCTGCGAGGTTCGGTAGTGTCCTCTTTCGAAGTTTCATGATCAATATCATTAGCTCTCTCTTCATTAGGTGAAGTCAACTCCGAAACAACTTCTGGAGTTGCGCTACTCGCCATTTTATGAAGAGAAGGTTCAATAACCTCTTCGAGTTCTACCTTCCGACTACTCACACCTTTCGCGAGAAACTCCTTCTCAAGAAAGGATCCATTCTTGGCAACAAAGACCTTGCCGTCGGATCCGTGATAGAAGGTATACCCAATCGTTTCCTTAGGGTATCCTATGAAGACGCATTTTTCCGCTTTGGGTTCGAGTTTATCCAGTTGAAGTTTCTTCACATAAACATCGCATCCCCAAACTTTAAGAAATGACAGCTTAGGTTTGTTTCCAAACCACAATTCATACGGTGTCTTTTCAACGGATTTAGATGGTGCCCGATTTAAAGTGAATGCAGTTGTTTCCAGTGCATAACCCCAAAATGACAGTGGCAAGTCAGTCAGAGACATCATAGATCGAACCATATCCAATAAAGTACGATTACGATGTTCTGACACACCGTTATGTTGTGGTGTTCCGGCAGGCGTGAGTTGTGAAACTATTCCACAGTCTTTCATATGTGTGCTAAACTCGTAACTAAGATACTCTCCTCCACGGTCGGACCGCAGAAATTTGATCTTTCTATTACGATGATTTTCCACTTCATTCTGAAATTCTTTGAACCTTTCAAAGGTTTCAGACTTATGTTTCATCAAATAGATATACCCGTATCTACTCAAATCATCCGTGAAAGTAACAAAATAACGATATCCACCTCGCGCCGACACACTCATTGGTCCACACACATCAGTATGTATGATTTCCAATAAATTTGTCGCCCGTTCCATTGAACCAGAAAACGGCGTTCTAGTCATCTTGCCCATAAGGCATGGCTCACATGTATCAAATGATTCAAAATCAAGTGATTCCAAAAGTCCATCAGAATGGAGTTTCTTCATGCGTTTAACGCCAATATGACCTAGACGGCAGTGCCACATATATGTAGATATATCATTATCAAGTTTAATCCTTTTAGCATCAACATTATGAATATGCGTAATACTACTATCGAGATCCAACAAAAATGAACCATTCAACACAGGTGCATGACCATAAAAGATATTATTCATATAAATCGAACAACCATTGTTTTCAGACTTAAACGAATAACCACTTTGCATCAAACACGATCCGGATATAATGTTCATGCTCAGTGAAGGCACCAAATAACAATTATTCAGGTTTATAACTAATCCCGACGGCATATGGAGAGGCAGCGTTCCAACGGCGATCACATCAACTCTTGATCCATTGCCGACCCAAGATCGTGACCTCATCCCTTGTATTGTCGCAGCCCCACGAACCGAGTTACATATATTAGCAACCGATCACGTATCAAATACCGGTGCTCTGCGAGTACTATTCAAGTACACATCAATAACATGTATATCACATATACCTTTGTTTGCCTTGCCGCCTTCTTGTCCGCCAAATACTTGGGGTTATGCCCAATGGCCAGTCCCCTTGCAATAGTAGCACTCGGTGTCAGACTTAGGGCCATCTCGGGGTTTCTTTTCAGGCGCGACAACAGATTTGCCGCCCTTCTTTCCCTTATGCTTGCCTTTCTTGTCCTTCTTGAAACCGGTGGTCTTATTGATCATCAACACTTGATGTTCTTTCCTAATCTCCACTTTTGCAGTCTTAAGCATTGACAAGCTTCGAAGAGACTTCTTCATGCCCTACATATTATAGTTCATCACGAAGCTCTTGTAGCTAGGTGGCAGAGATTGGAGAACATGATGTATGCCTAAGTCAATGGGAATCGTTATTCCCAAGGACACAAGCTTGTCGGCGTACCCAGACATTTTGAGTACGTGCTCACTAACGGAGCTGTTTTCCTCCATCATGCAGCTAAAGAACTTTTCTGTAGCATTATAACTCTCTACGGTAGCATGGGTATCTAAAATCATTTTCAATTCTCCCATGGTATCAAAGGCATTGCCATTTTCGAAACGCTTTCGAAGTTCTGGCTCTAGCCCATACAGTATGCCGCAATGAACTAAGTTGTGGTCCTCCTGACGAGTCACATAGTCATTCTTTTCCTTGTCAGGGGCATCAGGAGCTGGTGGGGGGCCTAGCTGCGCATCTAGCACATATTGCTTTTGTGCAGCAGTGAGGAGAATCCTCAAATTCATGGCCCAGTTGGTGAAGTTGCTACCATTCGCAGCAAGTTTCTCTTTCTCCATGAACACATTGAAATTAAAAGCAGGTGGTGCCATCTACAACAGAATTTGTAAAGTATATTTAGACTAAGTTTATGATAGATTGAGTTCAACTAATACAAATTACTAATGAACTCCCACTAAAAAACGACATCCCTCGTGTCCTTTTGGTGATTACATGAACCAAATCCACTACACCAAGTCCGATCATCACGTGAGTCGGTGTAGCTTCAAAGGCGAGCATCTATATGGGCATCATATCAACTATATGACTCATGCTTAACCTTTCGGTCCGTGTTCCGAGGCCATGTCTGTACATGCTAGGCTCGTCAAGTAAGAACCTTAGTATTTGCGTTTGTAAAAATTTCTTACACCCGTTTTATGAATGCGTAGAGTCTAGAACACCTGATCATCACGTGATACCTCAAAACACGATCCACAAAACGGTGCATACTTAAGGAAGAACACATTTTATCTTGATATCTAAATGAGGGATCGTCTTATAATGCTACCAAAAAGCCAAACTAGCAATATAAGATGCTAATGTATGAAGTGAGGTGATATGGTCCATGCATTTGATCTCTATCATTTGCATCATGGTATGATCTCTATCATTCCTTTGTGTGTAAGGCCAAGGTCTATGGAACTTACACGTTAAGTGAGTTGTAAGAGTATCTATCATACATCTACTTACAACAATACCATATCAAAACACTAGCCCAGCAACGATCTAAACTAGCCGCCTCTAATTTATCAATTGCAAGTTTTACGTGGCTTAGGGCTTTCGGAGATAGAACCGGTCTAACCTACGAACATGAACCACAACGAGGATAACCAAGTTATTAGCAACTCGTTGTAAATCAGATATTGACTATAGTAGGAGAGACAGACACCCGCTAGCCACTTATGCAAAACTAGTTGCATGTCAGTCATGGAACCGGTCTCATGTACGATGACATGTAAGGTTGGTCCGGGCCGCTTCATTCCACTATGCCACCAATATCCAAAGTACATAGAAGATGCAATAACATGATCATCATCTCCCACATATAAACATATGTGTACTACCCGTGCAAAGCACCTACGCATAGATCAGGCTCTGATACCACTGTTGGGTCCGCAGCATAGAAAACAAAAAATTTCCTACAATGAGAACTATACGCCAAGATCTATCTACTAGATACAGAGCAACAGGTGGACATACATCCATGGAGAACTTACCCTCGAAGACAACGAGCTTTGTTAACGAGTAGGAACTCGTGGTTGATGTAGTCGTACACTTGCCGATCTCAAGATCGTGAGGAAGTCCGAGCGCCGCAACTCATATACAAGGAATACATAATAATAACTTTATTATTGCCTCTCAGGGCATATTTCCTTCAGATGGCACTGTGGCATCTTGTTAATCGATTAGTCCAAGAAAGTGTATAAAAAGTACTCCAAAGTATGGACAAAACATAAGAAAGTAGATAAAAACCAAGCATGGAACATCAAAAATTATGGATACGTTAGCAACGTATCAACATCCCCAAGCTTAACTTCTGCTTGTCCTCGAGTAGGTAAGTGATAAAAAGAAAGAATAATTTTTTAGGTGACATGCACCATCATAAACTTGATCAAAGTATTTGTAAAACATTGATAGCTGGGATCATAGTACTTCAACATAGCATGAAAGATAAAGTTCTAACAATAAGACATAGCAACTATGTTGTAACATGAAAATGCATAAACAAAATATTCATGAATAGCAATGCTTTGCAAGACGTTTGTTTCACATAAAGAAAACATAGCATAGTGGCATTCAGCTTGTCCCTCATAGAGTAGCAAACATAGATGCATAGGACACCTTCAAAGTTCATAAGAGTGACTAGATACAAATAGTTTAAGAACAAGCAATATCAAAGTTTTGCATCAATCAACAAGTCTTGGGACAATGCACATAGAACTAAGAATGGCCACTATGCTCTCTCAATAGGTGCATAAAGATAGAAGGTGGAGATTGTATATAAAAGTGGAAGAAAAGCCTTCATAAAAGGAAGCTGGGATTCAAGTTTCATAAAGAGCTTCCAAAAATTATGGTACTTATTAGCTTTCAGCTCTCATTGCCCCTATCATAAGCATCTTGAAGTGATTAAGGTTAAAGTGAACAAACTATGGAGTATATGCTTGACAAAGTATAAGTTGGAAATCTCATGTCCCTTGAATACGAGGGCCACTCCTCATGCTACTCAAGTTTAGTTACCGGTAAGTTCTTGTCATAGTAAGTAGATGTGTATCATAGAGAACCACCAATGGGGTACCCCTTGCCCGATGATACGGAAGAATCCCCATATCAAAATGACAAGGCAAGCAGACAACGAGCATCTCAGCAATCTTCTTATTTACCATGGGAAAATGGTGCTTTTTTCTCTTTCCTCTTTTCTCATATCTCATTTTTTTCCTTTTCTCTTTTTTTAATATCTGACTCTTTTTTAATTAGAAGAATGCTTCATAGACAGCTCATCATGGTTACGCTGCAGGTTTCCACCATGATTAGGCATGGATTAAACCGGTGGCCCAGGCGTTTCTCTAACACAGATACATAACTCCATGGACTTACAAGCTCCCCTTTCATTTCACACTGACAACATCCATAGACAAAAGAGCATGATATCAACTAGGTACAAAGTACATGTGCAATGTTGAAAGCGTTCCCCATGACAGCATGGTTCTGCTAATCCCCATCATATAAGTGCAAGCATATACAACATAGACGACACAATGGTTCAAGTTTATTAAGGGCAAGAAAAGTAAAGTGTGCCATCAAGTTCGTGAGATCTTTAATCACTAGTTTTCTCATAACAAGTTTAATTCGGAAAGGTAGATAAAAACATGAATATACTTGGAATAGCAAATGCTAATAGGTAGGTATGGTGGACTCTTTGGAATAACTTGGTTTTATTTGGAGTTGGATGCATGAGTGGAACTAATACTTGGTTATGGAGGCTAGCAAAAGACTAGGAGCAACCAACTAAGAGAGCAATAATGGCCATAATCATGCAGAGCGATAAAACATCATTAATTAAAGCATAAAGTGATTTTACAAGTCAAAAACTAAAGGATCATAAAGGCTATGGTGACTTGGGATAGTCATAACATGGTGTGAGCATGCGCCAAGTCAACCCAAATAAAGCATCAAAGGAGAATACCACAATACTATGCTTTAATATGCTAAAACAATGCATGAGTTTTCCAAGGCACACTAAGCAATCTCAATTGTTTATAACATGTCATGCTACAGCAAAGATCACTAAGCATAAAGCTAAAACAATATCAAGCATGGCATGACAAAGCATAGACCACAGTCAAAAACAAGCTCCTTTTACCACTTAAGCATGAACTTTTCCTACTCTTTTCCAATCCAAACCAAACTATTTGAAAACCAATATATGAAAGAGGAGGTCCAACCAATTTATTCAAGCAAACTAAGAAAACCAAGCAAAATAAAACCAAAAACAAAAACGAAGACGCTCCAAGAACAACACAACTGTGCATGAAACAATAAAAATGAAGTGTTTGGAAGAAACCTGGGATTTTTATTAATGAAGAAGGGGATGCCTTGGGCATCCCCAAGCTTTGACGCTTGTACCTCTTGAATATTTCTTGGGGTGACACGGGGTGGCATCCCCAAGCTTGAGCTTTAGTCCATTCTTCATCTCATTACATCATTCTCTCCATACACCTGAAATTTTTCCTTCATACAAAACTTCACACAAACTTTATTAGCAACATTAGTGCACTCAAGATAATAAGTCTTTGGGTTCAGTTTCAACACCAATAAAACTTCCATTAAAACACAAGATACTGAAGCACTTCCCTTGAAAAGCTCAATTCCCCAAAGAGAACCCAAAAAGAAACCAACAAGAACCAAATGCGAATAATTGCAAAAATTCGTCAAAACAGACAAGAAGGTAGAAACCAATTTTTTCGAAGACCTTCTGTTGCTCAAATCTAAAAGTGTTGAACTAATGAAAGTTAGATAACAACCTGGTACAGAAGCAAAAAAATTCAAGCCTCAAAACGACGTACAGACATTTTACACTAATTTTTATAGTGAAGCATAAAAATCAGTTTCAGGACAGCAACTTTTCCAATCATTACTTCTCTCTCATTAGAGGTTACTCTTGGCACAAAAAGCAAATAAAAAGGATAAGGAGCGGTTATTACTGAGGTAATAACTTCCAAGACTCATCTAAAACTTTTGGGTTATCTCCCAATAAGTACTTTTCTTTAACGCCTTTAAGTTAGGCATGATAGTTTGAGAAGATGCTCACATAAGAAATATGAATTGAAGTAAAAGAGAGCATCAAGAAGCAAATTCAAAGCACATTTAAGTCTAACCCACTTCCTATGCATAGGAATCTTGTAAAGAAACAAGTCATGAAAACACAAAGCCACAAGCATAGGAAACCAAAACAAGTGCAACTTCAAAACTTTCAACATAAAGAGGGGAAACTTAATATTATTGAGATGCATAAAACCATGTTTCCCTCTCTCATAATAACTTTCAGTAGCATCATGAATAAAATTAACAATATAACTATCACATAAAACATTCTTATCATGAGCCACATGCATAAAAGAATTAATACTCCTGACATAAACATAGTCATTCTTATTGATTGTAGTGGGAGCAAATTCAACAAAATAGCTATCATTATTATTTTCATCACCATAATCATCAAATATAGGAGGCATATTATAATCATAATTAATTTCCTCCTCAATAGTAGGTGGACTGAAAATATCATAATCATCATTGAATCATCATATATTGGAGGTTTGGTATCATCATAAGCAATAGAATAGCTATCTTCCAAAGCTAGGGAACTAAAAAGATCATTTTCATAAAAACTAGCTTCCCCAAGCTTAGACTTTTCCAAAACATTAGAAATAATAGTGTCCAAAGAATTCATACTAACAACATTGCTATTAGCATGCAAATAAAGTTCCATAGGTTTTTTAATTTTCTCTTCAAACACTTCATGTCCTAGCTCAAGATAAATACTATAAAGCTCTCTAATTTTTTTGTTGTTTTCCATTAAGCCTAACTAGTGAAAACAAGAAAGAAAAAGACAAAATTGCAGAATCTAAAGGAAATAACTTCGAGCACTTACACTGGAGGATGTGAGTACCTTTTACCTTACCTTCCCGGCAACGGCGCCAGAAAATAGGCGTTTCCCGTGGGAGGTTCTTCTTCTTTAATCCTCCGGTGTGCATACCTTTTACCTTACCTCCCGGGCAACGGCGCCAGAAAATAGCTTGATGTCTACGCACTTCTATTCTTGTAGACAGTTGTTGGGCCTCCAAGTGTAGAGGTTTGTAGAACAGCAGCAAGTTTTCCCTTAAGTGGATCACCCAAGGTTTATCGAACTCAGGGAGGAAGTGGTCAAAGGTATCCCCTCTCAAGCAACCCTGCAATCAAGATACAAGAAGTCTCTTGTGTCCCCAACACACCCAATACACTTGTCAGGTGTATAGGTGCACTAGTTCAGCGAAGAGATAGGGAAATACAAGTGGTATGGATAATTATTAGTGGTAACGGTGATAGAAAATAGCTTGATGGCGTGTGGTTGACGTGTGAAAAGACTAAAGGCAAACTAAAATAAAGAATGAAGCAATCAAACATGTAACAGATCTAATTGCAAACGGTGTATCAATGCTTAGAAACAAGGCCTAGGGATCATACTTTCACTAGTGAACACTCATAGAAATATCTTCTCTTTATGATACTACTCTTAACTACTCTCCGGTTGAACACTCTAATCGATGGTAGGGCTATAATAGCACACCTCAAAGTTCATCTTTCCCATCTAGATAACCCCACACTGTCACCTTGAGTACTAGATGGTTCCAACAAACACCACAATTTCATAGAAACATCCAACTCCAAATATAACTCATAACAAGTATTTGTAATCTCTAGCCTAAGTGCCACCATGGTGTGCATGCTGTCACTTTCACACACATGGGGAGAGTAGAGATCTATTAAAGCACTTGAGTAGCAAGGTAGATCTATAGATTACAAGCTCATGATCTCAATAAGATCATGCATAGAGAGAGAGATGAACACATAGCTACCGGTAGAACCCTTAGCCTCGAGACAGAACTACTCCCACCTCATCATGGGAATCAGCAATGGTGATTGAGATGGTGGTGCAGATCGATGGATATGGCTCCGGGGGCACTTCCCCATCCCTAGGTACCGAATGTAGACTTTCGGTCCCTGAATCTCCCTTCAAGGCGCCAAGAGAACTTTTCGTGGATTTCTGATTGACTCTCTAGGGTTTTGGTATCGAGAGGCTCTTATAGGCGAAGGAGGCAAGGTCGGTGGCCGGCCAGGGGGCCCACTCTGTGGCCTGTCTCTGACTCTCCTTCTGGCTCCGTGAGTCTTCCAGGAAAATAGTAACTTTGGCTTTTGTCCCGTCCAATTCCGTGAATATTCATTTTCTGACTTCCTGGAACCAAAAACAGCAGAAAATAGGCAACTGGCACTCTGGCTCTTGTTAATAGGTTAGTCCAAGAAATCATATGAAAAGTACTCCAAAGTTGGAACAAAACACAAGAAAGTAGATAAAACCAAGCATGGAACATCAAAAACTATAGATACATTTGCAATATATCAGAGGCCTTCTTCATCACCATGCAAGCCTCTGGTGTGATGCGTGAGTAGTTAATCCTTGGACTACGGGTCCATGTAGTAGCTAGATGGTTGGTTCTTCTCCTTTGTGCTACCATGTTTAGATCTTGTGAGCTCCGTTTATGATCAAGATCATCTATTTGTAATCCTACATGTTGTGTTTGCGGGGATCCGATGGATATTGAGATGCTATTTCAGATTGATTATTGATTCTATCATGTCTTTGTTATTTGTGATCTTGTATGCTCTCCGTTGTTAGTAGATATCTTGGCCGAGTAGATGCTAGCAACTCCAAGAGGGAGTATTTATGCTCGATAGTGGGTTCATGCCTCTAGTAATCTAGGGAAGTGACAGAAATCTCTAAGGTACTAGATGTGCTGTTGCTACTTAGGAGAAAACAGCAATCCTTTGTTCATAGAACAATCATATTGTTTACTTTACACGCAATGCGTAATGCAATTATCTGTTGCTTGCAACTTAATACTGGAGGGGGTTCGGATGATAACCTAAAGGCGGATTATTAGTCATAGATGCAGTTGGATTACGGTCTATGTATAATCTTGTAATGCCCAATCAAATCTCATAGGAGTCAAGATGATTAGTATATTCATGTATGCTTTCTCGATGTTTGTCAATTGCCCCGTTGTAATTTGTTCACCAACATGTCATCTATCTTAAGGAGAGCCACCAGTAGTGAACTATGGACCCCGGTCCTTTCTTTTACCATCAATCTACAACTGTTTACCACTTTCTGTTTACTTTCTGCAAGCTTTTACTATCTTTCACACAATACGTTTAATCCTTTGTTTTCAGCAAAACCGGTGAGATTTGCAACCTCACTGTAAGTTGGGGGAAAAGTTCTATGATTATGTTGTGCAGGATTCCAAGTTGGCAACAACACCTTGGAGGTGTTTCCTTGCTCCTACTGGTTCGATAACCTTTGTTTCATAACTGAGGAAAACTTGCTGTTGTGCTCATCATACCTTCCTCTTGGGGTTCCCCAACGAGCTCGAGATATCTTGGGCCATCACAGGTTGTTGACGTTCGCCGTGAGCCGCAATGAGAATGAATTCAGTGTCTCGCCGTTGCAGAACATGAGGTCTTCAAACTCGTTGCGAAGCCATCTTGGGGATATACTTTCCGGGTATCCTCACAGTTCCTCACTGACCAGGGTGGCCCACTTCGGGTTAGAGCTTTGCTTCACGGGTGGCCCAGTCAGGGAGAAAGACGGAGTCCAATCCGGCTACGGGAAGGCCCAGAAGACTTATCGACTTAGGCCCATAATGTTACTTGTAGTTCAAGATGTACTCTGTAACCGACTCTTAGTCGTAGCCGGATAGATCTCTCCTATAAACCCTAGGCCGGATATCTATATAAGCCGTCCTGGGGAGAGCCTTTAGGGCACCCAATACTTTAGATCCTCAACTCGCACAGGCGAAACCCTTGTAACCCATATTCCGGCTCTGCCGTATTACTGGATTGCTAGCAGGAGTAGGATCCATCCAAAGCCGGCTGATTCGAACCTGGGTAAACTTGTCTTGGAATACCGTACGTCTTACACCCCTCTCTTCCGCACGCCTCGAGGACCCCCTCATGGCGTACTTGTCATCAATCCGACGACAGTTGGCGCCCACCGTGGGGCAAGTGAGCTTCGGATCTGCGTTCCGAGCGGAATCTACAAGAATCGGAATCGGCGAGACTATCGCCGTCGGTCGCATCCTCTACGCTAGCGACGTCCCTCTCATCGTTCTCGACGAGACCTGGATTCTGGCTAGGGAGGTCGTGACCGCCTACACAATCATGTCTTTTGGCGAGATCGATTTTACATCGGTTTTGCTGAACCTGCCCAACCCACCCCAGCGGTGATGATAGAGGCAGAAGAATCTTCTGGGTCCCCTTTGTCCACGGAGGCGGCAGAGTTCCGGATCTTAGAAAACCCTAATCCCACCCAGCCCGCACCAGTTGCGGAGATAGTGGAGAAATCCAGGCCTGAAGAAGACCTAGCGGTCCAAGTCGAGTCTGGAGTGGATCTCCCCGGAGAAGCCGGATCCCAGATCGACCCACCCGTGGAAGTCGAAATCTAGGAGGAGCATATCAACGATACTTATTCCGGCTCTGATGATGCCGGGACAGACATGCCTTTCCTAAGGTACACACTAAAACGTATGATACTGCAGGGCGAAAGCGCAGATGCAATCCTCGAGACCATCAAAAGTTTCGACATGGCTGATCGCAAAAGCCGCAGGTACCTCAGGAAGCACGCGTCGCACTTCGTCGGTTACGTGGGATCCGGATCCAGCTCTGCCTATGCTGGAGAAAACACCGACTCGGTGCTGGAGGCAATTGGAACAAACGCCGACGTACCCGCATCCTCGGATGAATCAATGACGCCGTGATTCGAAAATTCTCCGCGAATATGAAGAGGAGTATAACTCCAAAGCTGCGAAGAAGGAGAAGCCATGGATGAAGGATCCGGGAACACTCTCCCAAAGCGAGGATGACATGGACGTCGGAGATAACCCGAAGTCGGATGTCCGAAAGTACCGATCGAGCTTGACTCGAAAGCGGACCCAAAGCCGTCTTTTTCTACCGGGCCGCCAAGAAGGCAAAGAAGAAGAACAAGAAGAACAAGACCCGCAAAGACCCTCTGGCTGAGGAGGTGATTGCCGAGGAATCTGAAGACTCGGATGGAGCACTTATCCCATTTAGCGAGAAAAAGAAGAATCGATGGATGGACACGTGATCACCGAAGGTGCACGTAAACTCATCGATGCTGCATTAACCACACCTATCCCTACAGCTGCAGAACTTACTACTGAAGAGCTAGACGAAAGGGCCCAAGCCCTAGAAGCGCGTCGTCAACAACTCCTCGATGAAGCCAAGAACATCGAGGTGGAGAAGAAACGCATGGCAACCAAGGACTACATGTCTCAGTTGCATCAGAAGACACGGAAGCGTCACACAGATGACAACCAATTCCCACATATCCGAGCCGTCCTTTTCGGAGATGAGATGGGGAAGCCACAGAAAGATAGCAAAGGAGATTGGGTATATCTGAAGGAGATATGCCCTAGAGGAAAATAATAAATGGGTTTTTATTATCATATCTCAATTAGTTTATAATAGTTTCATATTGTGCTATAACTGTGCCAAGTAGAAACATTGGTACAAGTGTGGTATGAAACAACAAAGTCCCTAGTAGCCTCTATTCATACTAGTTCATTGGTCACGAAGATGATCTAGGTTTCAAGATCATGGGCATTTATGCCGACTGACAATGAGATCATACCATTGGAGAATGATGTGATTGGACACTCCTCGAAGGATTGCAACACGATCAAGTCATCTAGTTCATTATTGCAACAGCTATACCTAGACTCCTTCTCCTTAGACCGTGAGCTCATATTACTCACTGTTTCCCTAGGCTGCTTAGACTACATCAAACGTCATCTGGTAACACGGTGGCCATAAAGGTGTATGTTGGGTATTCCGAAGGAACAGTAGATGACATGTGACTGCAAGACCGGGATTTTTTCACCCACATGACGGGTAAAGATACATACGGCCGACTTGGTGAGATTACATCCATATATGTTGCAACATGTGACTAGGTCACGGGGATGTAATATCACGGTAACAAGAAAACATAACTTCTTGTGAACGAGATTGAACAAGGTATATGATACCATTGATCGGATCTCGGACAAGTTGTATCGAGAAACAAAAGGAAGAGGATGCTACATTTAGATGGTTCAAACGACATTGTCATCAGGAATGCATAGGGGTCACATGGATATCCCTGGTCCCTCTGTTGATCATTGATACAGATCATGTCTAGAGCATTCCCGAGCCGTGAGAGGATACACTTAAGGGTACGATGAGAGCGATCATTCGTAAGACGGAATCACAGTAGAGAAATAGAAAGCCGGAATCGTTCCGCAGAGAGATCCGAAGTTGTTCGGAGAAAGAATAAAGGACCGGAATCATTCCGAGAAAGATCCAAAGTCGTTCGGAGGAAATCGAAAGGGAACCGAAAGGTGTTTCGGGTCAAGACGGATTTTGTAATATGTATTTACATATTAATTAATGTAATTAATATTAAATATAATATTAAAATCTAATTTGAAGGGTTATTCCACTAATGGGCCAAACTTCCTAGGGAAATAGGGCCCATGAGGGAAAACCAAAAGGAGGGAAGGGCCAAGGGCCAAAGGGCCAAGGCCCATGCACCCTAAGGGGGCCCACCCGGCCAGCCTAGGGCTGTGCGCGGGGTGGGGTCCACCCTAGGCCGGCTGTCCCATTAAGGCCTATGCGCCTCCCCCCTCTCCCTTGAATAGTCCCACATGGGAAACCCAAAGGGGAGGGCACACCCCCTCCCCCTATATAAAGGGGTGCCCATGGGTGGGATTGAACACACAACTTGAGAAGTCCTTTGGTTAACTTTCTCCCAACCTCTATCTATACCTTGTGACCATGGCCCCATGTCTGGGCTGTGCGATCAAGGCACACCTGCAGTACGACGTTGCGCTGCAGGGATTCCTAGCCGGATATCAACTTCCGCACTCCCGGCGGGATCGGGGAGCCGGAGGTCTCATCGTGCACCGGATGTGTATGAAGACATGAGGCGCAACACTTGGGGCGCTTAAATGTCGTGAGCCGGAGCTGTTGCACGATGAAGATGATGAAGATCAAGAAGGAGCAAGGGGTGACCTGCGAGGAGCTTCGCGACCTTGAGGTCGGCTTTGAGTACGAGTACTTGAACCACGTTCCCTGCGAAACGTTAACCGCGTATGGTCTACAAGGGTATGTGTAACATCCCAAAACTTTAATCCAAGCTTATCAAGATCAAATCATCCAAAAATAGGGTTAACAAAAACTATTCCAAATTAAAAATGAAAGCATTCATATGTGTGTGCATTTAAAATAGGAGTTGAATTGAAGTGCCTTGTTTAAGTGATCCAATGCTTGTAAAATGTTTCCTAGGTGATTTAAACATCATCTAAGTCATTCCCAAACTTTTCCCAAAGAAAAATAACTCAAAATGAATATTTGAAGTGAATGGTCATTTTGGCCAAATTAACTCTCATGCCTACTTTGGACATTCCTAGTACTCAAAACTGAACAGAAACATGTGTGGATCTTTACACCCCTTGCTAGTACACATAATGAGGTACCAAGGCCCACCTTGTGATCTGCAAAAATCTTTCAAATGCTAATTTTAAATGGCAGTTCAAAATTGAATCTATTTCATATGGTAAGATCCTACTTTTTCAAAAACCATTCAAACAAGCTCCACTTTCAAAACCCTTGCAACCAGAGACTACCTAGCACTAGTGTAACCAAAATTCAAAAGTTTATCTCTTGTGGCCATTTAATCAAACACTTGGCAGGCAGGTTTAAACTCTAAATCATAGCTCACTGTTCTGCACAGGGTTTTGCCCCCATTTGATATCCATTTAATCCCTCTGTCCCCTCTTGGTCTAACCAGGCCCTTAGCACCCCTCTCCCTTGTCCCTAGCCACCATGCCATGCCAACCCGAGGACATGCTCGCCAGCCAAACCTTGCCCTGCTGCAGCAGACCAGTCCCTCCTCCCTCGCCATGTCTAGGAGGTATCCAGGAGCTCACCGCCACCCTCTGTCCCCTGCCCGAGCCGAGCCTCGCCGTGGACCACCGAGGATAGCCCGCGGCCAGTGACACCGCACCATGCCGAGCACGCGCCAGAGCACCGCACCCGGCACGCGTGCACAGACCGCCGCTCGACCGCAGCCCGCGCCCACCGCACCGCCACGACCCAGGGAACACCCCAGACACCCCCGTTCGCCGCCCAACGCACCACAGCCACCGCTCGCCGTGGACATTGCCGCTTCTGCCGCTCAGAGCGCCACCTCGCCCAGACCACATACCACCGCCCATACGCTCACATTCACTTCCTAGAGCACCGCCAGGAGACCGCCTATCGATCGCCACCCTCCGCCATGCCTCTAGCCGGCCGTAGCCATGTCGCCACCATCGCCTGCCCATCCCGCTCGGTCTCACCGTCGGGCCTATATAAACCGGCCTCCCCAGCCTCTTCTCTCCACACCCCCTCACTCCCCACCTCTCACTGAACCTCACCCACCTCTCGCCGGAGCCAAGCAAGCTCTGCCTCGCTGGAATTGGAGTCGGAGCAGCCGCAGCAGGAGGAGAAGGGCGCCTGCGATTTAGGGCACCCCAAGCTCCGCCGCAACCGCGCCTCGCCTCGCCGTTGTCATCCAGTTCGTTTGCCTGCCTCTCCTACCCCGCTGGAGCCCTGGTACGTCCCCAGCAGACCCCCACCGAGCCGCTAGGGTTCGAGCTCGCCGGCGACCTGTTCGTCGTCGACGATGATCCCCAGCCGTAGATCCCAGTTCTAATCTAACGGCCCACAACGCGCGTACCGTTTCACGTGTTAAGACCCACTGACAAGCGGGACCCCCTGTCAGCTGAGCCCCGCGCCGTGGAGCACCACTGGGCTGGCCCAAGTTCGTTCCCGCGCTAGCCCAACCGTTCAAATTTGGATTTTTTCTTTTTAGTTGAATCTAGTTTCTGTCCCCTAGTTTGAAAATCAATTCTAGGAGTTTTATAAATCCAAATTGCATGAAACTAATTTTGTCTGAAAGGTATTGAAGTAATCTATCCAAGCCCGTTGGATTTAATGCAATTAGATTTATAGATCTCTCCTAATAAAAATAACAAAACAGAAGCTTTTGCACCTTGCAACATTTTTACAAAATCAACCAAGTTAGCTTTTGAGTTGATTCCAACTCTCAAAAATCACATTTCACCATATCTATCTAAATATGTAATAATACTAAGGTTTACATGCAGTGACTTTGGACTAGTACCAAAATAATGCTATATAGGCATTTCTAGTCACTTTAAATCATTAAATATTGAACTTAAACCAAAGTAATTTTGATCCAACCTTTAAATCTCATTCCCACATGTTAGAATATGTGGTGATGACATGTGTCAACATGATCCCATATTTTAAGTGGTGAATATTAAATCTTAGTTAATTTTTTTTAATGAGTAGAAATTACTTTTCTAAATTGTGATGCTTGTGATGATAATAGATCATCAATTGTGTGTCTTAGAATGCTATCTAGCCTAGTTAAGTATTGTTTGGTGATTGTGTACTTCGTATGTATTTATAGAAGATAGTACCGACCAAGCTTAGGAGGAGGAGGAGTGCTATCAAGACGAAGACGAAGAAAACTTCAACCACTGCACCAACCAAGGCAAGCCACCATTAACAGTGCAAGCTACCATTATGAAGCTAGGATTGAACTAGATGGTTTAACAAAGATGCTTAGAGCATGCCTTGATTATACCACTTTGACTAGTATTTACCCCAAGTATTATTTTCAAGCTTTACTTCCTTTACTTTACCCAGAGTTCTTTACTTGTTTTGAAGGTAGCATAAAAAGTATAAAACTTGACCTATTTAGATAACTTTAGATGTCATTCTATGGCATGAGATTGATCCCATCCTTCCACCTTAGTAAACACTCTTAACTTAGTAATTTAGAGTAGATCAAAAACTTGAGTCACTTTAGATGGGAACACTTGGTGAAAATGAATTATGAAAACCTTGGAATGATGAGTCATTCTATTGAGATGTTTTGACATGTGTTGAGAAACACAAATGGTTGATGATGAAAATGTTGAGGCATGAGACTTAACCCTTTTATAAAACTGATGGTTGGATTCGGATGCCATACCATTCCAAATTTACCGTACAACCACATTACCTGAATTGGGTAAGGCTTAGCTGGAAATTTATATGCATTAGTATTAGTTCCCTCGCAGGAGAGGTTTGAGCTGAGGCTACCTCTTGTAGCATCCCAATTGTCTAACAATTGTAATGCTACTTGGTCTAGTAATATAATGGCTACTTCAAACATATAATTGTTGCATCATAATTATATCATGCTCATGTCATCATGCCTCCTTACATTTGAGCATCATATAAAACCCTTTTCCATTTGGTTCTTATCTCATCTGCATTATTAATTGTATTTGCCTCTTGATATTGTATTTGGTTATTGATATATTGTTTAAATGCCCAAGTTGAGTTGGGGCATATCTCTTTCAACTCCACCACCTTTCTCTATCACCACCTTATATTCCACCATCCAACTAAATATGAGCTTTGCACTTTATTGAGTTTACCTCTAGCTCATGTGGGTTGGGATGGATCCAATTCTTTTCCACATGCTCTCATCTTAGCATCATGTTGTTTTCACATTATTGATATATGAGAGCCACATGGCCACCTTTGCATGCCTTGTGAGTGGAACCTTTTTCCTAGCTTCCATATGGATTATTATGGGTTTATGCTCATGTTGGGATATTTTGGGGACTATTAAGCATCTAGTGGTATAAACACACTAGCAAGTCCCAATTATAATCAAATGTGATCATCTCCATCTACTCCACTTGGAACTTTCTTTTAAATTCTTTTGCTTAGGCCTTACTCCACATTTTGGAATGCATAAGAATAATGCCATGTAAATAATCTTGTTGTCACAAAATTAAGCATGGTATTAATTATTTATGCATGGCCCATGCAAGTACCACTTTTTGCTTGTCCTTTGGTTTTTATTGGGTTTTTGAGTGGATCATCTCTATCTCTATTCCTTCTTTTGGGCTTGATCTATTTTGATCTTGCTTAACACCCTATCACCACATCCCTCTCTTTCTCTTTTCCACATGTTCTTGCTTGATCTAGTTTGGAGCATGCAATCTTCTAAAAACCCTAAGCCACCACCCCTTCTCTCTTATCCTCTATCTAGACCCTCCCTAATCACCATACCCCTCTACCCCATCCTAATCTAAACCACACCCCCATCTAAACCAAAACCCTAAGCTACCACCCCTCTCTCTCGGCCTCTCTCTCTCCTCTCTACCTAGCTGGCCCCACTTGGCCACCTGATCACCCTGGCCCCACCTAGCTACCCCCTCTCCCCTAAACCCTAGCCTGAGCCTCCCCTACCCAACCCTAACATCTACCCGAGGCTACCCCTCTCTCCCTCTAGCTCTCTCTCTGCCTGCATGCCCCCACCAGCCCGAGCCTCCCCTGCCTCCCTGGCCTCACCTTGCCCCACCTGGAAGCCTCCCCTACCTGCCCTGCCCTGCCCAGACCGAGCACGTGAGGAGGACGGACAGAAAGGTGGCCGAGCCACCTTTTTCCATCTACCACCTCCCCACGGCACCTTCCTCCCCCTCTCTGCTTTATCTCCTCCTCCACGTCTCCTCGCTCTCGTCCAAATCTACCCCATGACCTGCCTCTCCTCACCTTCCTCTCCACCACCTCTCCTCTCTAGCCGCCACCACGCCTCGTTGATCCAGTCGCAGCAGGCCGTGAAGTGGTTGAGGAGTACAAGAGGACCCCGCCGCGGCACCGCAGACGTGAAGAAGGAGCACCGGCATCGCCTGGACCATCGCCGCCCCGACGGAACCCTAGATCGCCGAAGCGTCTGCTTCCCCGCCGATCGTCTGCACCCCTGCCCGATCCACCACCTCCAACAGCCCCACGGTGAGCTCCCCGACCTCCCTGACATGGTCTGCCTCACCGTATCGCCCTAGCCTAGCCGGACGTTTCATCGAACGGTCTCTGCGCGCCGCTGTGCTCTGGCGTCGGCACGCTCTCGCATCGCGGAACCCCATCTAGGCCTCGCCCATCTCCCTGACAACAACGCCAGCCCACCGCAGCGGTAGCCGCCTACGCGCGCGCACGCCAGGTCCGGAGTTCGATCCCGCGCGCCGCGCCCCGCGAAAGCACCGATCTGTCGCGGAGAAGATCCACAGGCGGCGACCCTTTTGCACTTAACCCCTCAGTAGCTTTTCGGCTAAACCATGTCCGCAGACCCCACCGGCCACCAACAACATGCAGAAAAACCCCCGGCCTTTTCCGTTCGTAACCCGCGCTCCAGCCTCGGCCCTACATGTCGATCTCTTCAGCTCGCACATTGGCGTAGGGTCAAGAAAGCCCCATGCCCCACTGTCATACTCGATGGTGGCGGCAGCAAGTGAGTAAAGCTTTTCTGCAGTGTGGCCTCCGTTTGACCCACCAGTTGTCTAGGGCTAGGACAAGCTGAGTAATAAAATGTTTTCTGTTTCTGTTTTAATTTAAATCTTTTTCAAATTAATTTAAATTCAAAAATTTAAATCTGTTTCAATATAACTTTTCAAATATAATTCCAAACAATACAAATAATATATGTTTTCAAATCAGAAAAATGTGAGGAATTCAAATATGGCCTTCAAAATATATTTTGAACACTTTAATTTCCAAGTTAATTAAAATTACAAGAAAATGCCCTCTCTCCTTAATTAATTAATAACTTTTGATTTATAACTCCAAACTCAACAAATAATATGTCTAAAATGATTAGCTCGACGAGAACTTTCTGTTTATGCATTCCTTGTTCTGTTTTGCAGCATGCATCATATAAATATAAGGTATACAGCAACTTTTATGAGGATAAAATGTGGCCAAAACTCAATAAAATGATTTATTCTTGTATTTCACACCTCACCCATGCCATGCTACTTTGTTGCCATGCAAATTGTGCATCATTCATCATAGCATGATTGTTTGTTTGTCGCATTTTATTCATATGCTTGTGCACTTTATTTATGTTGGCCCTTGTTTGTTTGGTTATTCTTCGAATAGACGCTGAGCAGGGGATATATCAAGAAACCCAGGAGCACTACCCAGATCCTTCTCTCGCTTCAACTGAGCTGCCAGGCAAGCACTACCACATGCTTGCATACATATAGTACCTATTGCCTCTATCTTATTCTTGCATCATTGAGTCGTGATTGCATTAATCGGAATCCCAAGTATTGCATAGCCTTTACTTTTAAACCCCACCAAAGCTTGTTCCTCCATCCCATGAGCCATTACTACAGGAGTTGTTTGAGCCATGCGAGTCGTAGAACAGCATGTGTAGGGTATGTGAGTGTCTGATGGATAATGAGGTACCTAAACAACTTAACCTGAGTAGTAATGGGATAACTAATGAAAGTGGCATCGGTGAGCCATATTTTCTATTTGGTTTTTCAGGCTCACTTGTGTCCCGTAGGACCCCGAGTACTTGATTCCTGTTCCTTGAATATTCGCGCTATCCACATCCGGGAGGCTTATGAACCCCCCTGAGCCAGAGCTTGATTCATTCTTATTTCTTGGGGCCACAAACTAGTTTGAGGTTTTATTTACTATCCTGTACTTATGCCATGCTTATCGCTTTATTTAAAATTGTGCGAGGTCTCGCACTTTGTCTTTAGGTCCGTGACCCGTTTTACTGTCGACAAGCCCATTCACACTTGGATTCGATTCCGGCTTACTACGGGCCACACAAACCTTGAGTCCGTCTCATAGCCGGCCAGCTTCGTTGCAGGTAGCTTAATGGGGTGGCCCCCTGGAATATTTCTGAATCCTGTGATCGCTTTGTCGTGACTGCCTCGTTGGTTTTGATTTGGTTTTTCCGAGGTTGATCGAGTGTGTGTTGCTATTTGTGCACCCCGCAGGTAAAACTTTCAAAGCCGTGTCCATGTTATAGACGACTTGGAGCACAGTTTCTCGATCATAGTCAAGCATAACTAAAGTACCGCTTTTAATCTGACTAAGTACCTGACTAGTAAATAGTGCAACACTCATGGAATGGATAATAAAACTGCCAACGGATGGGGGGTTGTTCGTCCGCTTCCTCGTTGGTAAGCGGGGAGGAGGATGGATCTGTGGATATTACCATTATTACTGTTATAACTGTTGTTATTAATTCACGGACATCCGTCTATCTCTGGTTAGGCGGATGGTTAGCGAGTATCTCTAGAATTGTTAGGGTTTATCTTTTGCTGCAATTCGCCACCCTGTGTTGTGTCCCTTTAGAGGCATAAAGACTTCTGAGTACCCTAGGGTCTCACACGATAAATTGTTTGATTCAGATGAAGGTAAACTCGCAAGATGGATACCGGGTGGAGGAGACGGACGATGTGGGCAATGACCATTCGTAGAGATTCCGGAACGGGATCCGTGAGATCTTTGGGCGGATGTGTTTATTTATGGGGCATCTTATGCCGATTTGCTTCTTATCCGTACTCGGATCTTGTTTTCCGCCCGCTTGATACTGATGTTTGATGTATGAGGAGATATCCTAAACTATTATATCTATCTAGGATATTTGGATCTTGCGTATGCTATATTTCCTTTCTTTTAGATAGAATGGCTCTGATGTACTGTTGTATGGTGGCTTGCATACATACTCATTTGTGTATGTAGTTGATCCCTTCGCCGACACGCCTGCGTTCTTGTCCCGATGTTTGGAAATGGTTAGGACGGCCGAAAGGTCTACTTGTGAGTGGCATTTGGGCCCCACCGTACTATTTTAACCATTTCCGTCCATCCAGGCTTGTAACTAGGAGCGTAATTCACCGAGGTAGTTACAATTGGTATCAGAGCCATCCCGCCCTTCAGGGTCTCAGCCAAATGGTCGTTGTCAGTCTAGCAAATATTTTGGTAGTTATGTATACTAGGGAAAAACAAAAATGCGAGAGTAGGGCTGCTTCCACTTTTCTTCTTACCCACCCACCCACCCTTTTTCCGGTAAGGAAGTGTCGCTTTTCTATCCTCTTCTTAAAATTCAAACTAGGATTCACGTGTTCGGTTTCCGAGTACCATAGGTTGTGTATCTCTCTGTGTGTGTGTAATTCCTTGTCTATCCGCATCCAAGTTGTTATCTTTATCGGCCTTTTGGTTATCAACTGTTGGTACATTCCATACCGATGGCTTTTGCAAACCGACGCGATCTATCTCGATTCGTTGTATACCGCGATCTGTCTTACTCTTTGTTATCCGACGTTATCTTGTTTGGGGTGTTCGTTTACGTAGTTTCTAATCTTTAGGTTCATCGTGAGAAGAAGGTGTTGGGATATGTGTTATACTTATTCATGTGCGGAGTAATGATTTGAGTGCGGATGGAGTCGCGACCATACCACTACTCTTATCATTCACTCTTGTATATTGAATTGGTAGAGTCACTAATCTTGATTCGTTAAGTGATTTTGCGCATCTATTGGTATTTTAATGCCGAAATTTGCGGAAAATTTTTCTTTGATATATTCTGGTACCACACCTTTTCAGTCGTGTGCGATATGCTTAATATCTTCTAGGTGCTTTGAACTTCGTTGATATTTTAATATCATCTTAGTAAATTGTATCCTTTAATCTTGATTAATTCCATCTTGGTACTATTTTGGATTATTATTATTCTCCATCATAGTACTGACTTGTGTTTTATATCAATAACGGATGGCACCACCACTGCTCGAGGAGGACATACAACCTGAACTGGGGGCAGCGTTGTCAAGCATCGCCAATGCCTTGGCAGCAATGCAGCAGAACCAGCAGCGTTTCGAGGAAAGTGTCAGGAGGAATGAGTTTGTTCCGCTACCTCCACCTCCCAAGCGAGGAGACGTCAAAAGTTTTCTGAAGTTCAACCCGCGCCAGTTTGATGTTTCTGATCAACCACTTGATGCTGATGATTGGTTGCGCGAGATGTCAAGGTTACTGGCAACTGCTGATGTTCCTGAGCAAGAATGGGTAAAGTGTGCTACTCACCTTCTGAAGGGAGATGCAGCTCTCTGGTGGGAGAATTACCTGAAGGCAAACTGCACTGGTTTTCAGCCTACTTGGGGACAGTTCACTGGAGCTTTCAAAGAGCAGTATCTGTCAGAAATTGTCATGGAGAGGATGAAGGAAGTGTTTCTCAACCTCAAGCAGGGCAATGATAATGTTAATACCTACATCAGGAACTTCATGAACCTTTCTCGTTATGGTGGCGATGAGATCTCTGATGACAAGAAGAAGCAAAAGAGGTTCAGGCAAGGGCTCAATGCATCGATCAAATATGCAATCACACATGCAAGGCCGGCGTCTTTTCTGGAACTTCAGCATACACTGCAGAAGAGGCAAGTAGGCAAGTGTTTGAGGAGTCAAAGAAACACAACCGTGATGCGCAAGCTCTTCACTATGTCAACTCCTTCTAAGCGTGGTCCGGGTTCCTAACACCCCACCGTCGCTCCCGGCTCCACCAAGACCTTCAAGCTACGCGGCAAGGTCACCAAACTTCCTCACTGCTGCTCCCAGGGGCTACAACCACCACTACCCTGGAGCGCCTGGCGGAGTCCCTGGCTACGTTGCTCCACGTCCACCTGGTGCTTGTTACACTAGTGGAGACACTGGGCATCAACACTGGAACTGTCCGATGAAGAACAAGGCTCTTCCTCCACCACCTCCAAGATCTGCGACAAGCTCTCCTTTGGTTCGTGCACCACCACCTCGGGCTCTCAACATCAACACCAAGCCCGGGTCTACTGTTGCTCGTGCCAACTGTGTCAACGCCGCTCAAGCTGAGCATGCACTGAGTTGTGATGGGTATGCTTCCCGTTAACTCAGTCCCTGCACGAGTTTTGTTTGATTCTGGTGCTTCGCATTCTTTTGTTTCGCATAAGTTTGCGCATGAGCAGGATCTGGATATGGTTCCTTTATCACATCGTCTGGTGGTACAATCTCCTGGTTCAAACATGAGGGCTGCTCATATCAGCCATGGCAATCAAATTGAGATTGGTGGCTCTTCGTTCTCGGCGTCCTTAATTGTTCTGGGCAATTCTGACATTGATGTCATCTTGGGCATGGATTGGTTGACAGCAAATGCAGCTGTGATTGATTGTGCTAAACGCTCGGTTTCTCTGAAGATTCCTGAAGGCCATATAGTCTATTCTCCAAGTCTGACTCCTGCTATCCAGCTTTTCTCTTTGGCGGCTCTGAATGATGATGCTATGGAAGCTATTCAGAGTGTTCCGGTGGTCTGTGAGTTCCCAGATGTCTTTCCTGAAGAGTTGCCAGGTATGCCTCCGGATCGTGAGGTTGAGTTTGTAATTGAGCTTGAACCTGGTACCGCTCCTATCTCCAAGCGGCCTTATAAAATGGGTCCTGCTGAGTTGGCTGAACTCAAACGTCAACTTGATGAACAAGAGAAGTTGGGTTTCATTCAACACAGTACTTCTTCTTGGGGTAGCCCAACAATCTTTGTGAAGAAGCGAGACAAGACTGATAGACTTTGTGTTGACTATCGGGCTCTCAATGCGAAAACCATCAAGAATAAATATCCCCTTCTGCGGATTAATGATCTCTTCGATCAGCTAGCTGGAGCTGTGGTATTCTCTAAGCTTGACTTGAGAAGTGGTTATCACCAAATCAAGATTCGCAAGGAAGATGTTCCTAAAACAGCTTTCACCACCCGCTATGGCCTGTATGAGTACACGGTCATGTCTTTCGGTCTCACCAACGCACCTGCCACCTTCTCGAGGCTCATGAACTCGGTTTTCATGAGGTATCTTGATAAGTTCGTTGTGGTCTATCTGGATGACATCCTAGTCTATTCTAAGTCACAAGAAGAGCATGAAGAACACCTTCGGTGTGTCCTAAACAAGCTTCGTGAGAACCGCCTGTATGCAAAGTTCTCCAAGTGTGAGTTTTGGCTGCCTCAAGTAACCTATCTTGGTCATGTCATCTCTGCCAAGGGCATTGCAGTCAACCCGGAAACCGTGAAGACAATTGTTGAATGGCTTCCTCCTGTAAATGTCAAAGAAGTGCGGAGTTTCCTTGGTTTGGCTAGTTATTGCCGTCGCTTCGTTCAGAACTTTTCGAAGATAGCAAAGCCTCTTACCGATATCCTTAAGAAAGGCAAGAAATACCTTTGGACTCCTGCATGTCAAGCAAGCTTTGAGACACTCAAAGAGAAGCTCACTTCCACACCAGTCTTGGTTCCTCCGGATACATCTAAGCCTTTCCAGATATTCTGTGATGCCTCTTTGCACGGATTGGGTGCGGTCCTCATGCAAGAAAAACAAGTTGTTGCTTATGCCTCACATCAGTTGAAGACACATGAGATCAACTATCCCACACATGACCTCGAACTCGCAACAGTTGTCTTTGCTTTGAAAGTATGGAGGCATTACTTGCTGGGCAACCGTTGTGAAATCTTTTCTGATCACAAGAGTTTGAAGTATATCTTCACTCAGCCTGATCTCAACCTTCATCAGAGGAGATGGATTGAAGCAATCAATGACTTCAATTTGACAATCAACTACACTCCGGGCAAAGCTAATGTCATGGCAGATGCTCTCAGCCACAAAGCTTATGTCAACAACCTCATGATGGAAGAACAACAGCCTCTCTTGTGCGAGGAATTCCGTCAGCTCAACCTTGAAATTGTGGAACAAGGGTATCTCCTGAACCTTCTAGCAACCCCTCTCTTGGAAGAAAAGGTTCGCTCTTCTCAGCTTGGTGATCCGTACACAAGAAAGATCATCTCCAAACTTCAGCTCCCGAAGTATGAGTCCTTCCACGTCGACGATCAAGGCACGCTTTTCTTTTGAACACCGGATGTTTGTGCCGAACTACCCGGGTTTGAGAGAGCAAGTTCTCAAGGAGGCGCATGATTCTGTTCTTTCTATCCACCCTGGCAGCACAAAGATGTACATGGACTTGAAAACACAATATTGGTGGCCGGGTTTGAAACGTTATTGTGCCAAGTATGTCTCGGAGTGTGATGTCTGCCGCAGAGTTAAAGCTGTCCATCAGAAACCTTCCGGTCTTCTACAGCCATTGAAACCCCCGGAATGGAAATGGGAGAAAGTAGAGATGGACTTCATAACTGGTTTTCCAAGGTCGCAGAAGGGCAACAATGCAATCTTTGTTGTCATTGACAGGCTTTCTAAAGTGGCTCACTTCTTCCCCGTCAAGGAAACAATTTCTGCAATTCAGTTGGCGGAGCTCTATATCAACAGAATTGTCTCTCTGTATGGGGTTCCGCTTGAGATCAGTTCAGACCGTGGAAGCATCTTCACTTCCAAGTTCTGGGAGAGTTTCCAAAATGCTTTGGGAACAAAGTTGAACTTCAGCACAGCTTACCACCCTCAGTCGCAAGGACAAGTTGAAAGGATCAATCAGATTCTGGAGGATATGCTTCGTGCTTGCGTCATCTCTTTTGGCATGAAGTGGGAAGAATGTCTTCCTTATGCTGAATTCTCTTACAACAACAGCTTCCAGAAAAGTCTAAAGATGGCACCATTTGAGGCTCTCTATGGTCGCAAATGCAGAACTCCGATTGGTTGGTCGGGTGTAGGTGAGAGGATATTGTTTGGCCCTGACATTGTGACTCAAGCGAAGGAGAAGGTTCACATCATTCTTGAAAATCTGAGGATTGCTCAAAGTGGCCAGAAGAGCAATTATGACAGGAAGCACACGGACATGGAGTATGTCCCTGGTGATCTCGTTTACCTTCGTGTCACTCCCATGAGAGGCACGCACCGCTTTGGTATCAAAGGAAAGCTGGCTCCTAGATACATCGGTCCTTTCAAAATTCGTGGAAGAAGAGGAGAAGTTGCTTATGCTCTTGAGCCCGGAAAACTCAAGGTCCATGATGTTTTCCACATCTCTCAGCTCAAGAAGTGCTTCAAGGATCCCGGCAGGACCGTGGACCATGAGCTTATCAATCTCCAAGAAGACCTGTCTTATCAAGAACACCCCACAAAAATCCTTGAAGCCGCAGAAAGAAGGACTCGCAACAAGTCCATCAAGTTCTACAAGGTGCAGTGGTCGCACCATTCCGTTGATGAAGCCACTTGGGAACGTGAAGATGAGCTCCGTGCCAAGTATCCTACCCTCTTTGTGTCTTCTTCTTCATCCTAGAATCTCCGGGCGAGATTCCTGTTTAGTGGGGGAGAGTTGTAGCATCCCAACTGTCTAACAATTGTAATGCTACTTGGTCTAGTAATATAATGGCTACTTCAAACATATAATTGTTGCATCATAATTATATCATGCTCATGTCATCATGCCTCCTTGCATTTGAGCATCATATAAAACCCTTTTCCATTTGGTTCTTATCTCATCTGCATTATTAATTTTATTTGCCTCTTGATATTGTATTTGGTTATTGATATATTGTTTAAATGCCCAAGTTGAGTTGGGGCATATCTCTTTCAACTCCACCACCTTTCTCTGTCACCACCTTATATTCCACCATCCAACTAAATATGAGCTTTGCACTTTATTGAGTTTACCTCTAGCTCATGTGGGTTGGGATGGATCCAATTCTTTTCCACATGCTCTCATCTTAGCATCATGTTGTTTTCACATTATTGATATATGAGAGCCACATGGCCACCTTTGCATGCCTTGTGAGTGGAACCTTTTTCCAAGCTTCCATATGGATTATTATGGGTTTATGCTCATGTTGGGATATTTTGGGGACTATTAAGCATCTAGTGGTATAAACACACTAGCAAGTCCAAATTATAATCAAATGTGATCATCTCCATCTACTCCACCTGGAACTTTCTTTTAAATTCTTTTGCTTAGGCCTTACTCCACATTTTGGAATGCATAAGAATAATGCCATGTAAATAATCTTGTTGTCACAAAATTAAGCATGGTATTAATTATTTATGCATGGCCCATGCAAGTACCACTTTTTGCTTGTCCTTTGGTTTTTATTGGGTTTTTGAGTGGATCATCTCTATCTCTATTCCTTCTTTTGGGCTTGATCTATTTTGATCTTGCTTAACACCCTATCACCACATCCCTCTCTTTCTCTTTTCCACATGTTCTTGCTTGATCTAGTTTGGAGCATGCAATCTTCTAAAAACCCTAAGCCACCATCCCTTCTCTCTTATCCTCTATCTAGACCCTCCCTAATCACCATACCCCTCTACCCCATCCTAATCTAAACCACACCCCCATCTAAACCAAAACCCTAAGCTACCACCCCTCTCTCTCGGCCTCTCTCTCTCCTCTCTACCTAGCTGGCCCCACTTGGCCACCTGATCACCCCGGCCCCACCTAGCTACCCCCTCTCCCCTAAACCCTAGCCCGAGCCTCCCCTACCCAACCCTAACATCTACCCGAGGCTACCCCTCTCTCCCTCTAGCTCTCTCTCTGCTCAAGATGCCCCACCAGCCCGAGCCTCCCCGCCTCCCCGGCCTCACCTTGCCCCACCCGGAAGCCTCCCCACCGCCTGCCCTGCCCAGACCGAGCACGTGAGGAGGACGGAGAGAAAGGTGGCCGAGCCACCTTTTTCCATCTACCACCTCCCCACGGCACCTTGCTCCCCCTCTCTGCTTTATCCCCTCCTCCACGTCTCCTCGCTCTCGTCCAGATCTACCCCAGGACCTGCCTCTCCTCACCTTCCTCTCCACCACCGGCCACCCTCTCTAGCCGGCCACCGTTGGCCGCCACCACGTCCTGTTGATCCAGTCGTGCAGAGCGCCGTGAAGTGGTTGAGGAGTACAAGGAGGACCCCCCTGCTTCGCTCGGTACACGCAGACGTGAAGGAGGAGCACCGGCATCGCCTGGACCATCGCCGCCCCGACGGAACCATAGATCGCCGGAGCGTCTGCTTCCCCGCCGATCGTCTGCACCCCTGCCCGATCCACCACCTCCAACAGCCCCACGCTGAGCTCCCCGACCTCCCTGACATGGTCTGCCTCACCGTATCGCCCTAGCCTAGCCGGACGTTTCATCGAACGGTCTCTACGCTGCCTGTGCTCGGCGTCAACGCGCTTCGCATCGCGGAACCCCATCTAGGCCTCGCCCATCTCCCTGACAACAACGCCAGCCCACCGCAGCGGTAGCCGCCTACGCGCGTGCACGCCAGGTCCGGAGTTCGATCCGCCAGCAAGGCGCCCGCGCGCAAGCACCGATCCGTCTGCATGAGAAGATCCTGATCGGCGACCCTTTTTGCACTTAACCCTCAGCTTTGGCTAAACCAGTCCGCAGACCCCAGCCACCAAGGCCACTGGCAGAAAACCCCTTTTCCTGTCTCAGAATCTGCGCTCCTCGGCCTACATGTCGGTCTCATTTCATTGGCAGGGTCAAGAAAGCCCCATGCCCCACCTGTCATACTTCAATGGTGGCAGCAACATGTGAGTAAGCTTTTACAGTGTGGCCCCAATCCGTTTGACCCCACCTGTGTCTAGGGCTAGGACAAGCTGAGTAATAAAATATTTCATTTCGCTTTTTAATTTAAACCTTTTTCAAATTAATTTAAATTCAAAAATTTAAATCTGTTTCAATATAACTTTTCAAATATAATTCCAAACAATACAAATAATATATGTTTTCAAATCAGAAAAATGTGAGGAATTCAAATATGGCCTTCAAAATATATTTTGAACACTTTAATTTCCAAGTTAATTAAAATTACAAGAAAATGCCCTCTCTCCTTAATTAATTAATAACTTTTGATTTATAACTCCAAATTCAACAAATAATATGTCTAAAATGATTAGCTCGACGAGACCTTTCTGTTTATGCATTCCTTGTTCTGTTTTGCAGCATGCATCATATAAATATAAGGTATACAGCAACTTTTATGAGGATAAAATGTGGCCAAAACTCAATAAAATGATTTATTCTTGTATTTCACACCTCACCCATGCCATGCTACTTTGTTGCCATGCAAATTGTGCATCATTCATCATGGCATGATTGTTTGTTTGTCGCATTTTATTCATATGCTTGTGCACTTTATTTATGTTGGCCCTTGTTTGTTTGGTTCTTCTTCGAATAGACGCTGAAAGGTGGATATATCAAGAAACCCAGGAGCACTACCCAGATCCTTCTCTCGCTTCAACTGAGCTGCCAGGAAAGCACTACCACATGCTTGCATACATATAGTACCTATTGCCTCTATCTTATTCTTGCATCATTGAGTCGCGATTGCATTAATCGGAATCCCAAGTATTGCATAGCCTTTACTTTTAAACCCCACCAAAGCTTGTTCCTCCATCCCATGAGCCATTACTACAGGAGTTGTTTGAGCCATGCGAGTCGTAGAACATCATGTGTAGGGTATGTGAGTGTCTGATGGATAATGAGGTACCTAAACAACTTAACCTGAGTAGTAATGGGATAACTAATGAAAGTGGCATCGGTGAGCCATATTTTCTATTTGGTTTTTCAGGCTCACTTGTGTCCTGAGGACCCCAAGTACTTGATTCTGTTCCTTGAATATTCGCTATCCACATCGGGAGGCTTATGAACCCCTGAGCCAGAGCTTGATTCATTCTTATTTCTTGGGGCCACAAACTAGTTTGAGGTTTTATTTACTATCTGTACTTATGCCATGCTTTATCGCTTTATTTAAAATTGTGCAGTCTGCACACTTGTCGTTAGGTCCGTGACCTGCTCATTGTATCGACAAGCCCAGTCCACACTTCGGGTTCGATGGTTTACTGCCACACAAACCTTGAGTCCGTCTCGTAGCCGGCCAGCTTCGCTTGGTAGCAATGGGGTGGCCTCAAATATTTCTGAATCTGTGATCGCTTTGTCGTGGATCCTCATTGGTTTTGATTTGGTTTTCCGAGGTTGATCGAGTGTGTTGTTATTTGTGCACCGCAGGTAAAACTTTCAAAGCCGTGTCCGCGTTATGGACGACTTGGAGCACGTTCCGATCATAGTCAAGCATAACTAAAGTACCGCTTTTAATCTGACTAAGTACCTGACTAGTAAATAGTGCAACACTCATGGAATGGATAATAAAACTGCCAACGGATGGGGGGTTGTTCGTCCGCTTCCTCGTTGGTAAGCGGGGAGGAGGATGGATCTGTGGATATTACCGTTATTACTGTTATAACTGTTGTTATTAATTCACAGACATCCGTCTATCTCTGGTTAGGCGGATGGTTAGCGAGTATCTCTAGAATTGTTAGGGTTTATCTTTTGCTGCAATTGCGTCACCCCAGGTTGTGTCCCCTTTAGAGGCATAAAGACTTGCTGAGTACCCCTAGGGTCTCACACGATAAATTGTTTGATTCAGATGAACAGGTAAACTCGCAAGATGGATACTGGGTGGAGGAGACGGACGATGTGGGCAACGACCATTCGGCGTAGAGATTCCGGGAACGGGGATCTGCGAGATCTTTGGGCGGGATGTGTTTATTTATGGGGCATCTTATGCCGATTTGCTTCTTATCCGTACTCGGATCTTGTTTTCCGCTTCCGCTTGATACTCTGATGTTTGATGTATGAGGAGATATCCTAAACTATTATATCTATCTAGGATATTTGGATCTTGCCGTATGGCGTTGCTATATTTCCTTTCTTTTTAGATGGAATGGCTCTGATGTACTGTTGTATGGTGGCTTGCATACATACTCATTTGTGTATGTAGTTGATCCTTCTGCCGATTACGCGCCCGTTCTTGTCCCGATGTTTGGAAATGGTTAGGACGGCCGAAAGGTCTACTGTGAGTGGCATTTGGGCCCCAATTGCATTATTTTAACCATTTCCGCTCATCCAGGCTTGTAACTAGGAGCGTAATTCACCGAGGTAGTTACAATTGGTATCAGAGCCATCCCGACCTTCAGGGTCTCAGCCAAATGGTCGTTGTCTGTCTAGCAAATATTTTGGTAGTTATGTATACTAGGGAAAAACAAAACGCGAGAGTAGGACTGCTTCCACTTTTCTTCTTACCCACCCACCCACCCTTTTTCTGGTAAGGAAGTGTACGTTTTCTATCCTCTTCTTAAAATTCAAACTAGGATTCACGTGTTCTGGGTTTCCGTAGTACCATAGGTTGTGTATCTCTCTGTGTGTGTGTGTAATTCCTTGTCTATCTGTTGCATCCAAGTTGTTATCTTTATCGGCCTTTTGGTTATCAACTGTTGGTACATTCCATACCGACAGGCTTTTGCAAACCGACGCGATCTATCTGATTCGTTGTATACCGCCGCGATCTGTCTTACTCTTTGTTATCCGACGTTATCTTGTTTGGGGTGTTCGTTTACGTAGTTTCTAATCTTTAGGTTCATCGTGAGAAGAAGGTGTTGGGATATGTGTTATACTTATTCATGTGCGGAGTAATGATTTGAGTGCGGATGGAGTCGCGACCATACCACTACTCTTATCATTCACTCTTGTATATTGAATTGGTAGAGTCACTAATCTTGATTCGTTAAGTGATTTTGTGCATCTATTGGTATTTTAATGCCGAAATTTGCGTAAAATTTTTCTTTGATATATCTGTGTACCACACTCCTTTTCAGTCGTGTGCGATATGCTTAATATCTTCTAGGTGCTTTGAACTTCGTTGATATTTTAATATCATCTTAGTAAATTGTATCCTTTAATCTTGATTAATTCCATCTTGGTACTATTTTGGATTATTATTATTCTCCATCATAGTACTGACTTGTGTTTTATATCAATAACAGGATGGCACCACCACGCCGTTCTGAGGAGGACATACAACCTGAACCGGGGGCAGCGTTGTCAAGCATCGCCAATGCCTTGGCAGCAATGCAGCAGAACCAGCAGCGTTTTGAGGAAAGTGTCAGGAGGAATGAGTTTGTTCCGCTACCTCCACCTCCCAAGCGAGGAGACATCAAAAGTTTTCTGAAGTTCAACCCGCGCCAGTTTGATGTTTCTGATCAACCACTTGATGCTGATGATTGGTTGCGCGAGATGTCAAGGTTACTGGCAACTGCTGATGTTCCTGAGCAAGAATGGGTAAAGTGTGCTACTCACCTTCAGAACTCAGCTTAGGTTTCAAACTAAACTTATAGTTAAACTTAGATTTACCACTTTAACTTAGACCTATAGTACCTGTTAATAGTAGTTTGCGAGTACTTAAAGAGTACTCATGGCTTTTGTCCCTGGCTATTCTCATGGCCAGACTATGAAGGAGACTATCAAGAGGATGGTCATCAGGACGGCTATGATAACTAGGACTATCTGTCTTCATCAGCATTGCTTGTGCCCCTGAAGATGGACCCCATCGCTACGCTTTATATTTATTTCCGCTGCTTGTTGTATTAAGACTGGATCATGAGATCCTTATTTGTGTAAGACCTTATGTATGGTTTATAATGGATGATGTACTGTGATATCCAATCCGTTATATCTCACAAAAATGGTAATCCTAGGATTGCGAGGTATGGCATAACGGGCATCTGGGATTAAAAATCCGGGTGTTGACAGTATGTATTCTCTACGCATCGTCCGTTACTGCATTACTACATAGATAGATCCTAGGCAAGTTTCTGGGGTTTCTTCATTTTTTTGTTTTTCGAGCCGATCCCCAACAGTGGTATCAAAGCCGATCTGTGCGTAGGAGTGCTATACGGCTAGTACGCACATGTATTGTGTGGGCATTGATCCCTTAGTTGTTACCCTCTAACGTGTACTTGTTTATATCACGGTATTGTTTGATGAAGCGGCCCGGACCAACCTTACGCGTATCTGTACGCGAGACTGGTTCCATGCTCAACATACGGCTTGTACCGTATAAGTGGCTAGCTGGTGTCTGTCTCTCATTCGATAGTTGATATAGCATTTACAACGGAGGGCCCCGAAAGGGGTGTAATAGAGACAACTGTCGGGTCCATGTTGTGGTTGGAAAGTTCGTAGTTTAGAAACGGTTCTAGTGTGAAAGCCCTAACAACCACGTAAAACTTGCAATAGATAAAGTAGAGGCATCTAACTTTATTTTGCAGGGGCATGTGATTATGATATGGCAATGGTCGTTACGAAGGTAAAGTAGTTTACTTTTCTGTTACTAAGTAGTATAGTGATAGTCATCGTTCCGATGGACGACCTAGTGGAGGCGTTGTGGACTTGATGTCAAACCAAGGGCACGATGGAGATCATGCCGGAGCACTCGATGGAGATCAAGGCGCAAGAAAGACCACATCATATCACATTATACATATGATGTTGATACCAGTTTTTACATCTTATTGTGTGCTAGTATTTAGATACTCAACGGTAGCAAATAAGATAATCCCTATTTAATTCCAATGTTCCGTGTTCCCCTTGTGTGTGCACCACCAAGAAAGTTCTTCGGTATGAGGCGATCCAGGGTTACAGGCCTGGGTGTCGTATATATCTACGTCAGATACAAGGTGTGTAAGCCATGTTGCACAGCGAATACACACAAGTTAGATTTGGCGAGCCTAGCATGTACAGACATGGCCTCAGAACACAAGAGATCGAAAGATCGAGCATGAGTCACATGGATGATGTGATTGGCATTGTTGAATGTCTACCTTTGATAATGCACTGATGGCCGTGATGATCGGGGGAGGTGTAGAGGATAGGATCATGATCACTAAAATCGCCGAGGATGACTGTTTAGTGGAGACCAATTATAAATTGATCTCTTATTATAAACTTACTCTAGATGTCTGTTTGCAAATATCTTAGTAGATCTTAGCCTATCCCATTGAGGTCCTTTGTGACCATGGGAATATATTGCTTAATATGGAACTTATCAAAAGGGTCCAACTTCATAGATTAATACCCACGCCTGAGGGATATCCTCGTAAAAGGATGATCTTCTCTTCTTGATACAATAACCATTAGGAGATAATTCGATGACTCCGGAATGTTTGTGTTTTCTCCATAATCATCCAATAAGCCATTCTCCATTCGATGAAGAGTTAGGCTACATTTTGTATTCTACAGAATAAGGCACATAGAGTATGAGCCGCTGGATGGGTTTTTTCCTCCATCATGGATGAAAAAGAGAATATTGGAAAAACACTTAATGATCTTGCATTAGAGTTAAAAACTCTTGGAAGGGCTTGATTGCAAATGGAGGTCATGGATGAAAAGGTATATGTAAGATATACAAATTATAAATGTGATTCTTGCAAAACTCGTTGAAGTTTGCAAAGTATTTGATACTTATCCCATTTTATGCAAATAGGAGGATCTGCTTGAGAATTGCTGGATTTGAGGCAACGTGACTTGATGACGGCAAGCAAATCAGTTGATGGCCGACATCACCTCTTTCCTCAAAGTTTATCATTTGAATTAGTGGACTTGAATATAGATTTGTAATCCTAGTTTGTGTGTCTTGCTTTAGGCGAGACGATTGTTCATATGAACAAGTTACAAACCAGTTTGTACTATTCTTATGAACAATACCTTATGGTCACATTACGATTACAAATAAGTTATTCTCATCACTATGTTAATTATAATAGTTTAAACATTTATAAAAGGATTAGAATACTAAAAGATATCCAAAGCTTAATAATGAAAAGACACTACGGTTTAAGTCATTCTGGTTATTGCATGTTCTTTATGAAAGATCGAGGTCCTAGATGCTTAATCTAGAGACTTTGCAAAACCATGCCTCTTGGGCAGAATGACTAAAACTCCGCATTCTGGTAAAACTGTGATATACGAAGAAATGATGAATCTTATACATATTGATGTATCGTATTTTCAACAAGTAGTGGAAATCATTAGGTAATTGTGGACTTAAGTGAATAAGCGTATTTACTTAATGAAACATGAGTTTGAAACGATTTGAATTGTTCAAATGAGTTCATGACTAAATGGGATATTGAATTAACTGAATTAGCAAGTCTCTTCGATTTGATCGGCATGACTAAAGTATTCAAGTTAAGTTTAGCATAAAAAGAACTTGTGAAAGATGTTTCACAAATTATGATAATTGGACGAATTCAAACTTTGTTGAAATGTCTAAACATCATAATCAATATGTATTAGATACATATGGTACAATATTATCTCTTATCAGGGTTATAGTTGTCGTTTAGAGTTAGAGATCAAAATAAGCAAACACTCATTTGAAATACACAGGAACATCTAAAAGATTCGTGGAAACAACACCATAAGTGTTATGGCATGTTCGAGTTTCTGGAGATTGCGATAAGTCGAAATCGTGGCGAATAAACAAGTCTTTGTAGAGCATTCTTAGGATGCTATGAATGCATCATCCACAAGGGGCAAACCTACTATTCTCCTAAGTTGTTGTGTCTTGATGAAGATACAGGTGGAAGAAAGTAAAAGATCAAAATAAGGTATTTTACCTTACCTCTGAATTGTTGAGTGGCGCAGCGGAATTTGTTTCGTGAATCCAAACTCTACAAATAGAGGAGAAACCAATGATAATGATCATAAAGTTTCAGGGAATACTTTTACAAAAGAAAGTAGGATTCAACTATATATTCTACAAGTTTGTGGAATTGTATTATTGATTCACTTGTCATGTTTTGAACAAGACATACCTACGAATTACAAAGAAGCGTGATGGACCTGAGTGCGAGAAATGACAATGAGTCATAAAAATCCTATATTAAGTTACATTTGAGATTGCAAAGTAACATGTTACTTGATCTTATTAAAGTAAAGAAGTTTACTTGATATTTCTGAATGATTGCAAAGTCATAAGAATGAAATGAAACTTAATAAATGACAAAAGCTCGATTTGTCACAAGTTTGGACAAATTCAAGGAGTTGACTACAACAGTAGTGATGCTTAAGTCTTTTGGATTTACACTAGAAATATATGGATATTGAAGTCTCGTAATTGGAATTCTCAAATTGATAATGATCAAAGAATTTTGGAATGTCCAAGATTATCGAGAGGACCTAGACTTGAGTGGGAGCAAATCAGCTTAGCTAATTCATAATATGTAGCTAACATATTTTGAGTGGGAGCTAAGTGAAATCCCTGGATCTCAAACATGAATGTCATATTTGAGTGGGAGCTAAGTGAAATCCCTAGATCTCAAACATGAATGTCATATTTGAGTGGGAGCGTGAAATCATTCTGGAATATGTAGACGACATATGTGAATGATGTGATTGGTGTTAATAGTATTTAAGTTAGGATGAAGTTGAAGTTATTAAACAAAAGATCTATCTAGATAGATTAGTAAGTTTAATAAACACTGTAAGTCGAATGCTTCCTGGACTTGATTCTGAAAGATGTTCAGAATGTCCTAAAGACAAGATTCTGAAGTAAGTCCAAAATAGAACAAGGTAAGAAAGAAGTTCTTACTGTATGAAGCATTGAGTTAGTATTGCAACTATGGTTGAAAGA
This sequence comes from Avena insularis, assembly GCA_023614405.1. Taxonomy (NCBI): domain Eukaryota; kingdom Viridiplantae; phylum Streptophyta; class Magnoliopsida; order Poales; family Poaceae; genus Avena; species Avena insularis. The sequence continues at coordinate 161,908 of JAJUPC010000487.1, read as the reverse complement.
AAGAGATGCATTGCGTCTCCTATGCCTCAGTCATAGATTCTTTCATAAAACCATGTTGTATACTCGACATAATGTGACCCGAGGGTCTGGTTGGTAGGACGAAGTCTTAACTGTAAGAACATGTCTTTAAGTGATTCCTGAGTTGATCACTGAACCAGAATTAAGTTTGTACATAAATAGAAAGAAGCAAAGAAAGTGGCATAGATGCATTTCATGCACTAGGATCTACATAGATATAGAAGTATAAAGGCTACATCTGATGTGATGTATAATGTTATGGCGGGGCTAGTTCGCTTTTAATGTAGAATGATGTGTCCCAGGGCCTAGTGCCCATGAGAAAGCCCTCGAGGTTGATATAACGTCACTTTAAGCTCCTGAAATCCGGCCTCGTTCTGTTGCCATGACTATAGTGTATACACAAAGGATAGCAAAGTGTGTTTTGAAGTTTAGATGACAACAGTGAAAACGACCGTCATCATAAACACTAGAAACAAAGTCTCACTTTGTTGCCAAACAAATACTTCGACCCATTATAAGATAATGGAGTGAATGTCAAAATTAGGAAGACATTAACGATTTGCAAAAGACATAATGATCTGGTAAAGAAAAACATGGACATGACGTCTCCCATGAGCATGCATGATCTGTAAACGCATATGGTATATGGTTTATATGAGTAAAATGCAAGCTGGATTATTTGTACTCTAGTGCAAGTGGGAGACTGAAGGAGATATGCCCTAGAGGCAAATAATAAATGGGTTTTTATTATCATATCTCAATTAGTTTATAATAGTTTCATATTGTGCTATAACTGTGCCAAGTAGAAACATTGGTACAGGTGTGGTATGAAACAACAAAGTCCCTAGTAGCCTCTATTCATACTAGTTCGTTGGTCACGAAGATGATCTAGGTTTCAAGATCATGGGCATTTATGCCGACTGACAACGAGATCATACCATTGGAGAATGATGTGATTGGACATTCCTCGAAGGATTGCAACACGATCAAGTCATCTAGTTCATTATTGCAACAACTATACCTAGACTCCTTCTCCTTAGACCGTGAGCTCATATTACTCACTGTTTCCCTAGGCTGCTTAGACTGCATCAAACGTCATCTGGTAACACGGTGGCCATAAAGGTGTATGTTGGGTATTCCGAAGGAACAGTAGATGACATTTGACTGCAATACCGGGATTTGTTCACCCACATGACGGGTAAAGATACATACGGCCGACTTGGTGAGATTACATCCATATATGTTGCAACATGTGACTAGGTCATGGGGATGTAATATCACGGTCACAAGAAAACATAACTTGTTGTGAACGAGATTGAACAAGGTATATGATACCATTGATCGGATCTCGGACAAGTTGTATCGAGAAACAAAAGGAAGAGGATGCTACATTTAGACGGTTCAAACAACATTGTCATCAGGAATGCATAGGGGTCACATGGATATCCCGGGTCCCTCTATTGATCATTGATACAGATCATGTCTAGAGCATTCCCGAGCCGTGAGAGGATACACTTAAGGGTACGATGAGAGCGATCATTCATAAGACGGAATCATAGTAGAGAAAGAGAAAGCCGGAATCGTTCCGCAGAGATATCCGAAGTTGTTCGAAGAAAGAATAAAGGACCGGAATCATTCCGGGAAAGATCCGAAGTCGTTCGGAGGAAATCGAAAGGGAACCGAAAGGTGTTTCGGGTCAAGACGGATTTTGTAATATGTATTTACATATTAATTAATGTAATTAATATTAAATATAATATTAAAATCTAATTTGAAGGGTTATTCCACTAATGGGCCAAACTTCCTAGGGAAATAGGGCCCATGAGGGAAAATCGAAAGGGGGGAAGGGACAAGGGCCAAGGCCCAGGTGCCTTGAGGGGGCCCATCCGGCTAGCCTAGGGTTGTGCGCGGGGTGGGGCCCACCCTAGGCTGGCTGGCCCATTAAGGCCCATGCGCCTCACTTGAATTGTCCCACATGGGAAACCCAAAGGGGAGGGCACACCCCCTCCCCCTATATAAAGGGGTGCCCATGGGTGGGATTGAACACACAACTTGAGAAGTCCTTTGGTTGACTTTCTCCCTCCCTCTCTCTATACCTTGTGACCATGGCCCCAAGTCTGGGCTGTGCGATCGAGGCACACCTGCAGTACGCCGTTGCGCTGCAGGGATTCCTAGCCGGATATCAACTTCCGCACTCCCGGCGGGATCGGGGAGCCGGAGGTCTCATCGTGCACCGGATGTGTACGAAGACACGAGGCGCAACACTTGGGGCGCTTAAATGTCGTGTGCCGGAGCTGTTGCACGATGAAGATGATGAAGATCAAGAAGTAGCAAGGGGTGACCTGCGAGGAGCTTCGCGACCTTGAGGTCGGCTTCGAGTACGAGTACTTCAACCACGTTCCCCGCGGAACGTTAACCGCGTACGGCCTACAAGGGTATGCACTCTCTACACATCGGCCGTTACCGCATTACTACATAGATAGATCCTAGGCAAGTTTCTGGGGTTTCTTCGTAGGAAATTTTTTGTTTTCCGAGCCGATCCCCAACAATATCCAACCCCAGTACAGAATACCGTGGCGGCCCGAGAAATTCTATCAGCTAATCCAGGACCAGATGAGATCCGTTTGGGTATCAAGCTACTCAACAAGGGACTGGAGCAGGAAAAGGTCGCCCTGTCCGGAAGTCAAAAACTGGTCTCGGATTCCGACCAATGTTGAACAGATCCACCATGGGCTGACGTAAGACTCCACCGTGTTCCGGAGCAGCATTATCGCCCCGAACGATGGGAGGACAATTATTCGAGAACCGGATCGTCAGGACAGCATCGCAGGACTGCACGCGACTGGAGCAACGTCGCACCAGCGGCCGAGAAAGAGGCCATCGCTGCTCTGAATCCGAGGAATCCTCCCCGACGAGAATCCAACGATCGAAGGGGAGAAGATAAAGAGAAACGTCGGGAGGAGGATCGTCAAAAAATGCCACCTCCTAGACATGCAAGCCGTCCGGCTGAGCCCCATCATGGTGGGAACGACGGATGAAGAAACGACGGAAACCACGCCGGAACAAACAGGCAGGGGGCTCGTCATAGTCAAGACCCTCCCCAGAATCGTAATAATGACGTTCCGGACGGAGGCCAGCGATAACCCGGAAATTATCCAGCTGCCCCACCCTCTCCACCACACAGTCATCACAACGGCTCCCAAGGAGGGCACGGAGGACGACATGGCGGAGGAGGTGGTGGTAGAAGCCGAAGTCCGGCTCCAAGGCACCGCAGCCACAGCCGACATTCGGGACGATCTTTATCCCCGAACGACGCAAGGCACAGGATCAACTCCAACATAGAGGCTCGGCGCTACGAAAACGATGATATCTACGTGGGCCCAAAGTGCTTCGGACCACGCATCAGAGCTACAAAATTCCTGGAAGGATTTGCTATCTCAAGACATATCCAAGTCTATGATGGCATTGCTCGGCTAGATACCTGGCTACAGGATTTCTTCCAAGCTGGCTGCATCGCCAAAGGTGAAAACAGCCTGGTCGCAACCCGATATCTCCCACTTATGTTGCGGAAGACGGCACGATCATGGCTTAATGAACTTCCGGAGAACACCATCCATAACTGGTATGACATGCAAAGTGCGTTCTTTTGGAATTTCGAAGGCACATATCGGAGGCCCGGTACGGTCGGAGACCTACAGCGTTGCACCCAGAAAGCCGGAGAAACTTGCCGGGACTACCTCGGACGATGGATCGACACCAAGAACTCCTGTGAGGGAGTAAATGATCAAACTGTGATCGAAGCTTTCATTGCAGGTCACCCAATTGGTCTACTCCGTCATCGCTTGAAGTGTGACAAGGTCACTGATTTGGGAGAGATGATAGAAACAGCGAGCAAATATGCAGATGCTGACGACGATGCAGAGGGATTGCTCAATGCCCTAGCTGTACCTCAGTCAGCAAAAACAAAGCAACAAGCTCAGAAGCGCAATAACACCTCGGAGGAAAAACCCAACACGGAAACAGTGGTGGTTACTACTGTTTCCGGAGCTGGAGGACGAGGAGGACGTGGCGGAGGCCGCGGGCATGGCCGTGGGACTTCAAGGGTCCAAGTTAGAGGAGAACAGCAACCAGGCAAAACCTACTCTTGGGCCGACATTGCCAATAACCCATGTGTGCATCACCTAGACGCCAATGGGGGCTCGTCCCACACCAACGCTGAATGTCGTTTCAATGACGACATCAAAAGAGATGACACTGCGGGCTATAAAGCTAAGCGGAAGAAGGGAAAGAAAAATCCCAAAAAGGACAAGGAGACCATGGAAGATTCCGACATGGAGGAAGCTGATGCTTCAAATCCCAAGCCGGAAGGGAAGAAAACTTTTCCCACCAAGAAGGACACTTATGTCACTTTCCTCGGATCTCAACCAGCAAAGGTCAAGAAAGCAGTTCTACACGAGCTCAATGCAACAGTTCCGGCTATCCCCCAGTATCTGGACTGGTCGGAAGTGGCAATCATGTTTGACCGCGACGATCATCCGCCTAAGTTACATAGGCGAGGAAAATATGCCTTAATCGTTAACCCACTTATTGACGGTTAGGGTTTCTCCAAGACCCTCATGGACGGTGGTAGCAGCATTAGTATTCTCTATGTTGACACGCTACGCCGGATGAAGATCTCGGAGACCTAGATAAATCATAGCTCTGTGATCTTTCACGGAGTTGTCCCAGGAAGACAAGCTAATTCCCTGGGAGAGATTACTTTGGATGTTACCTTTGGAACTCTAAAGAACTATCGGACGGAAGCACTTTCCTTCGAAGTGGTCCCGTTCAAGAGCGCATACCACGCTATATTCGGACGTCCGGCTTACTAGGCTTTTATGGCTCGCCCGTGTTACATTTACAATATGATGAAAATTCTAGGTCACAACAGCGTGATCACCATCAGGGGAGACCCGAAGAAAGCGCGAGAGTGCGAGGATGGAAATGCCGCCTTTGCCGAAGCCGTGCTGCACGCCCAGGTGTACCAGGAGATCAAGAAGAGCATAGATCCGTCCGAGATGCCCGCAACGAAGAAGGAGGTGACAAAGCCAAATCCGGAGTTCAAGGCATCAGAAGAGACGAAGAAAGCACCATTGAAGGATGATGACCCCTCCAAGGTGACCCAGATAGGCGTAGGCCTAGGTAGCGCATAGGAAAGCACGCTCGTCAAGTTACTCCAAGCAAATCAAGACATCTTCGCATGGCAGCCATCTGACATGACCGGAGTACCTAGGGAACTTGCCGAGCACTCTCTAAATGTAAACCCGAACGCTAAACCCGTCAAACAGTCCTTATGACGGTTTGGCGACGAAAAGCGTAAGGCAATAGCTAAGGAACTAGCACGGCTCGATTTAGCCGGATTCATAGAAGAGGTCATCCACACTGAGTGGTCGGCCAATCCTGCAATGGTCCCTAAAAAGGACACAACTGATTTAAGGATGTGTGTTGATTATACTGCCTTGAACAAGGCTTGTCCAAAAGATTCGTTCGCTCTGCCTAGAATTGATCAAGTTATCGATTCTACGACAGGCTCGGAACTCCTCTGTTTTCTCGATGCATATTCCGGCTATCACCAAATCCGGATGAAGGAATCTGACAAACTCAAAACTTCATTCATAACCCCTTTTGGAACCTTCTGTTTTGTTACAATGCCCTTTGGGCTGAAGAACGCAGGAGCGACGTACCAGCGCACGATGCAGCGTTGCCTCCATGACCAACTCGAATGCAATGTACATGCATACGTGGATGATATTGATACATTGCAAATGTATCTATAATTTTTTATGTTCTATGCTTAGTTTTATCCACTTTCTTGTGTTTTGTTCCAACTTTGGAGTACTTTTCATATGATTTCTTGGACTAACCTATTAACAAGAGCCATAGTGCCAAATACTGCTTTCTGCTGTTTTTGGTTCCAGGAAAGTCAGAAAATGAATATTCTCAGAATTGGACGGGACAAAAGCCAAAGTGCCTATTTTTCCGGAAGGGATCAAGTGCAAGAATACGAGACGGAGAGGGGTCAGGGGCCGGCCACACCACCTGGCCGCGCGGCCAGGCTTGGCCTGCGCTAGGGGGTGGTCTGGCCGACCCCAGCACCCCCTCGGCCTCTCCTTCCGCCTATATATTGCCCTCGGGATGAAAACCCTAAGACCCTGATCAAAAATCCACGAAAGAGTCTGTAGCTGCCGTCATCTCCATCCCTAGATCGGGAGGGATCTGAAGCTCTTCCCGGCACCCTGCCGGAGAGGATCTTTGTAAACACTTCTTCATCACCATGCAAGCCTCCGGTGTGATGCGTGACTAGTTCATCCTTGGACTACGGATCCATGTAGTAGCTAGATGGTTGGTTTCTCCTCCTTTGTGCTTTCATGTTTAGATCTTGTGAGCTCCGTTCATGATCAAGATCATCTATTTGTAATCCATACATGTTGTGTTTATGGGATCCGATGGATATTGAGATGCTATTTCAGATTGATTATTGATTCTATCATGTCTTTGTTATTTGATATCTTGCATGCTTTCCGTTGTTAGTAGCTATCTTGGCCAAGTAGATGCTAGCAACTCCAAGAGTTAGTATTTATGCTCGATAGTGGGTTCATGCCTCCGTAACTGGGAAGTGATGTAAATCTCTAAGGTACTAGATGTGTTGTTGCTACTAGGGAGGAAACAACAATCCTTTGTTCATAGAACAATCGTATTGTTAACTTTACACGCACTTCGTAAAGCAATAATCTGTTGGTTGCAACTTAATACTGGAGGGGGTTCGGATTATAACCTGAAGGTGGATTATTAGTCATAGATGCAGTTGGATGGCGGTCTATGTATTATGTTGTAATGCCCAATCAAGTCTCAAAGGAGTCAAGATGATTAGTATATGCATGTATTGCTTTCTCGGTGTTTGTCAATTGCCCCGCTGTAATTTGTTTACCCAGCATGTTATCTATCTAAGGAGAGACACCTCTAGTGAACTATGGATCCCGGTCCTTGTCTTTTACATACAATCTACAATCTTTTACCGCTTTGTGTTTACTTTCTGCAAACTTTTACTTCTTTCCATTCGATACGTTTAATCCTTTGTTTCCACAAAACACGGTGAGATTGACAACCTCATCGCAAGTTGGGGACAAATTTTTGTGGTTGTGTTGTGCAGGTCTCCATGTTGCTACTAGCACCGGTAGTGCGCCCTGCCAAAGCTTAGCTAGTAACACCTTTGGGGTGTTTCCTTGCTCCTACTATTTTGATTAAACCTTGGTTTCATAACTGAGGGAAAACTTACTGCTGTGCTCATCATACCTTCCTCTTGGGGTTCCCAACGAGCTCTACGTTGAAAGTCGAGTGCATCAAGATCTTTTCTGGCGTCGTTGTCGGGGAGTCAAGGACATCTTCACAAGGGGAGTCCCTCATAACCAATCTCTTTACTTTGTTGTTTTTGTTTTGCTTAGTTTTCTTTTTGCTTTGTTTGCTTGTTTTGTTCTTCAAAAACACAAAAAAATTAGTTTTACTAGTTTGCTTTCTTTATCAAAAAACACAAAAAAATTAGTTCCTTTCCTAAGTTGTCACTATGTGTAGCCTTGCTCCAGTCACTATGTCACCCGAGAATATGATTTTCACTTTTAAACAAGGAACTGAGGAAAGTTTTAAGGAAGCTTGGTCAAGAATCTTTAATCTACATGAAAAAACTGAGCCTAAAATGACTCAAAGCTTGTTCCTTAGCAGTTTTTACCTTGGAATTGCTCTTTTCTATAGATATGTTTTGAATGTTGTTGTGGGAGAAGATTTCCTCCATTGTAATGAGGATGATACTATTAATTCTATAAAGAAATTGATCCTCACTTACAACTTGCCTAGCCAAACTGATACTTCTTTCGCAAAAATATTTGCTAGGTTGAACACTCTTGAGGCTAGCACTACTAGCTTAGAAAGTTGCTATAATACGCTTAGGGAGCATCACAATTATGTTCCAATAAATTCTGAACCATCAAAGTGGCTCCCTACAGTAAAGATTGAGATAAACACTGAAACTTTTCAAGCCCGCTGCGATATCATGTCTGAATTTTGTCTTATGCCCAAAGATATTTATGAATCTTTGAATCTTTGGGGGCTTACTAAAGGAGGAAGAGAAATATCTCTTGCTAATAATTCTACCATATTACCTATTGGAATAGTTGAAGTAGTGTTTACAAAGATCCTTGGGAAAATGATTTCTACTGATTATCTTGTTATTGAATGTGCAGGAAAAGGACAAACTACACTTGGAAGGTCCCTATTAGAACTCCTTGGAGCAATAATAGATGTGGGAAAGGGGACACCTTTCTTCTCCACCAAACAATCACATTTTCCCAAAGGTTAAGAATAAAAATAAGAGAGGTAAGGGCAAGAAATTTGGTCTTAATGCTTCTTCATTTGAGAACACTTGATTCTTTCTTTGCTTCTTATGCCTAACTTAAAGGCGTTAAAGAAAAGTACTTGTTGGGAGATAGCCCCAGAGTTTTAGTTGAGTCTTGGAAGTTATTACCTCTATAATAACCTCTCCTTATCCTTTTTATTTGCTTTTTGAGGCAAGAGTAACCTCTAATGAGAGTGAAGTAATGATTGGCAAAGTTGTTGTCTCGAAACAGATTTCTGTGCTTCACCGTAAAAATTCCTGAGAGAGTTATGTACGTCGGATTGAGCTGTAATATTTTTTGCTTCTGCCCCAGGTTGTTATCTAACGTTCGTTAGTTCAACACTTTTTGATTTGAGCAACATAAGGTCTTCTAATAAATTCGTCTTTACCTGCTGGTCTGTTTTGACAGATTTCTGCCATTTTCTGCATTTGCTTCTTGTTGGTTCCTTCTTGAGTTCTTTTGGGGAATTGAGCTTTTTTAGGGAAGTGCTACAGTAGCTAGTGTTCTAGTGGAAGTTTATTTGGTATTAGAACTGAACCTTAAGACTTATTTATCTTGAGTGCACTAATGTTGCTAATAAAGATTGTGTGAAGTTTTGTATGAAGGAAAATTTTCAGGTCTATGGAAGGAATGAGTAATGAGATGAAGGATGGAATAAAGCTCAAGATTGGGGATGCCACGCATGTCACCCCAAGAAATATCCAAGAAGTTCAAGCGTCAAAGCCCAGGGATGCCCAAGGCATCCCCTTCTTCATCAATAAAAATTTCAGGTTTCTTCCAAATGCTTTATTTTTATTGTTTCATGCACAGTTGTGTTTTTCTTGGAGCGTCTTCTTTTTCGTTTTTGTTTTGGTTTTTAGTTTGCTTTATTTGCTTAGTTTTCTTAATAAGTTGGTTGGACCCCCTCTTTCATACTTTAGTTTACAAATAGTTTGGTTTGGTTTGGAAAAGAGTAGGAAAGTTCATGCTTATGTGGTAAATAGAGCTCATTTTTGACTGTGGCCTATGCTTTGTCATGCCATGCTTGATATTGTTTTGGCTTTATGCTTAGTATTCTTTGCTATAGCATGACTTGTTATAAACAATTGAGATTGCTTAATGTGCCTTGGATGAATCATGCGTTGTTTTAGCATATTAAAGCATAGTATAGTGGTATTCTTCTTTGATGCTTTATTTGGGTTGACTTGGCACATGCTCACACCATGTTATGACTATCACAAGTCACCATAGCCTTTATGATCCTTTATTTTTCAACTTGTAGTATCACTTTATGCTTTGATCAATGATGTTTTGTCGCTCTGCATGATTATGGCCATTATTGCTCTCTTAGTTTGTCGCTCCCAGTCTTTTGCTAGCTTCCACAACAAAGTATGAGTTCCACTCATGCATCCAACTTCCTAAACCAAGTTATTCCAAAGAGTCCACCATACCTACCTACTAGCTTATGCTATTCCAAGTATATTCATGCTTTTGTTTACCTTCCACTTGTTATGAGAAAACTAGTGATTAAAGCTCTCACGAACTTGATGGCACACTTTACTTTATTGCCTCTAATAAACTTGAACCATTGGGTCCTTATTTGTTGCGTATATGCTTGCGCTTTGTAAGTTGAAATTAGCAGAACCATGTACCATGGGGAACGCTTTCAACATTGCACTTGTACTTTGTACCCCGTTGATATCATGTTCTTTTGCTTACGGATCCCGGCGGTGTGAAATAAAAGTGGAACTTGTAAGATCATGGAGTTTGTATGTGTGTTAGAGAAACGCCTGGGCCGCTAGCCAAAGCCATGCCTAATCATGGTGGAAACTTGCAGCATCACCATAATGAGCACTCTATGAAGCATCCTCAATAAAAACCTATGCAAATAGCAAATAGAAAGATCGTTGAGATGCTCATTGTCTGCTTGCCTTGTCATTTTGATTATGGGAAAGCTCTCGTATCATGTGCAAGGGGTACCCCGTTGGCGGTTCTTAATGATACACATGTACTTACAATGACAAGAGCTTACTCGTAACTGAAGTTGAGTAGCATGAGGATCGGTCTTCGTAAGTAAGGGGCATGAGATTTCGGTTTATAACTTGTCAAGCATATCCTCTTAGTTGTGTCACTTTAACCTTAATCACCTTAAAGATGCTTATGATAGGGGCAATGAGAGCTGAAAGCTACAAGTACCATAATTTTTGGAAGCTCTTTATGAGACTTGAATCCCTACTTCCTTTTACAAAGGCCTTTCTTCCACCCTTATATTAAGTCTCCACCTTCTATCTTTATGCACCTACTTTGAGAGCATAGTGGTCATTCTTAGTTCTATGTGCATTAGTTGATTGATGCATAACTTGTTGTTGCTTGTTTTAAACTATTGTATCTAGTCACTCTTATGAACTTTGAAGGTGTCCTATGCATTTATATCTGCTACTCTATTGAGGGACAAGCTGAATACTATTATGCTATGTTTTCTTTATGTGAAACAAACAAACGTCTTGCAAAGCATGTTATTCATGAATCTTTTGTTTGTGCCTTTCATGTTACATCATAGTTTCTTTGCTTATTGCTAGAACTTTGTCTTTCATGTTATGATTGAAGTACTATGATTCCAGCTTTGAATGTTTTGCAAATACTTTGATCAAGTCTTTGATGGTGCATGTCACCTAAAAAATTATTCTTTCTTTTTATCACTTACCTACTCGAGGACGAGCAAGAGTTAAGCTTGGGGATGTTGATACATTGCAAATGTATATATAATTTTTGATGTTCCATGCTTGGTTTTATCCACTTTCTTGTGTTTTGTTTCAACTTTGGAGTACTTTTCATATGATTTCTTGGACTAACCTATTAACAAGAGCCACAGTGCCAGCTGCTTGTTTTCTGCTGTTTTTGGTTCCAGGAAAGTCAGAAAATGAATATTCTTAGAATTGGACGGGACAAAAGCCAAAGTGCCTATTTTTCCGGAAGGGATCAAGTGCCAGAATACGAGATGGAGAGGGGCCAGAGGGCGGCCACACCACCTGGCCGCACGGCTAGGCCTGGCCCGCGCCAGGGGCTGGTGTGGCCAGCCCAGGCACCCCCTCGGCCTCTCCTTCTGCCTATATATTGCCCTCGGGACGAAAACCCTAAGTACTCGATCAAAAATCAACGAAAGAGTCTGTAGCCACCGTCATCTCCATCCCTAGATCGGGAGGGATCTGAAGCTCTTCCCGGTGTTGGGTCCGCGGCATAGAAAACAAAAAATTTCCTACGATGAGAACTACACGCCAAGATCTATCTACTAGGTACAAAGCAACGGGTGGACATACATCCATCAAGAACTTACTCTCGAAGACAACGAGTTTTGTTAACGAGTAGAAACTCATGGTTGATGTAGTCGTACACTTGCCGATCTCAAGATCGTGAGGAAGTCCGAGCAGGTCCGGCTCTAGCATGTCCTTCAGATCCAGCTCTAGCACCACCAAGTCCAGCACCGCAAATCAGCGGTGCATCCGTGATCGCATACATGTCCGGTACCCCGGCAACCTCCATCCCTCGCTTATGCTATTCCAAGTATATTCATGCTTTTGTTTACCTTCCACTTATTATGAGAAAACTAGTGATTAAAGCTCTCACGAACTTGATGGCACACTTTACTTTATTGCCTCTAATAAACTTGAACCATTGGGTCCTTCTTTGTTATGATATGCTTGCGCTTTATAAGTTGAAATTAGCAGAACCATGTTTCATGGGGAACGCTTTCAACATTGCACTTGTACTTTGTACCCCGTTGATATCATGTTCTTTTTCTTACGGATCCCGGCGGTGTGAAATAAAAGTGGAACTTGTAAGATCATGGAGTTTGTATGTGTGTTAGAGAAACGCCTGGGCCGCTAGCCTAAGCCATGCCTAATCATGGTGGAAACTTGCAGCATCACCATAATGAGCACTCTATGAAGCATCCTCAATAAAAACCTATGCAAATAGCAAATAAAAAGATCGCTGAGATGCTCATTGTCTGCTTGCCTTGTCATTTTGATTATGGAAAGCTCCCATTATCATGTGTAAGGGTACCTGCTATGTTCTTAATGATACACATATAATTACAATGACAAGAGCTTACTCATGACTAAAGTTGAGTAGCATGAGGATCGGTCTTCGTAAGTAAGGGGCATGAGATTTCGGTTTATAACTTGTCAAGCATATCCTCTTAGTTGTGTCACTTTAACCTTAATCACCTTCAAGATGCTTATGATAGGGGCAATGAGAGCTGAAATCTATAAGTACCATAATTTTTGGAAGCTCTTTATGAGACTTGAATCCCTACTTCCTTTTACAAAAGGCATTTCCTCCACCTTTATATTGAGTCTCCATCTTCTATCTTTATGCACTACTTTGAGAGCATAGTGGCCATTCTTAGTTCTATGTGCATTGTCCCAAGACTAGTTGATTGATGCATAACTTGATATTGCTTGTTTTAAACTGTTGTATCTAGTCACTCTTACGAACTTTGAAGGTGTCCTATGCATTTATATTTGCTACTCTATTAAGGGACAAGCTGAATATTTTTATGCTATGTTTTCTTTATGTGAAACAAACAAACGTCTTGCAAAGCATTGTTATTCATGAAGCTTTTGTTTGTGCCTTTTCATGTTGCATCATAGTCTCTTTGCTTATTGCTAGAACTTTGTCTTTCATGTTATGATTGAAGTACTATGATCCCATCTTTGAATGTTTTGCAAATACTTTGATCAAGTCTTTGATGGTGCATGTCACCTCAAAAATTATTTCTTTTTATCACTTACCTACTCGAGGATGAGCAGGAGTTAAGCTTGGGGATGTTGATACATTGCAAATGTATCTATAATTTTTGATGTTCCATGCTTGGTTTTATCCACTTCCTTGTGTTTTGTTCCAACTTTGGAGTACTTTTCATATGATTTCTTGGACTTTTCGGATGATAACCTGAAGGTGGATTATTAGTCATAGATGCAGTTGGATGGCGGTCTATGTATTATGTTGTAATGCCCAATCAAGTCTCAAAGGAGTCAAGATGATTAGTATATGCATGTATTGCTTTCTCGGTGTTTGTCAATTGCCCCGCTGTAATTTGTTCACCCAGCATGTTATCTATCTAAGGAGAGCCACCTCTAGTGAACTATGGATCCCGGTCCTTGTCTTTTACATACAATCTACAATCTTTTACCGCTTTGTGTTTACTTTCTGCAAACTTTTACTTCTTTCCATTCGATACGTTTAATCCTTTGTTTCCGCAAAACACGGTGAGATTGACAACCTCATCGCAAATTGGGGACAAAGTTCTGTGGTTGTGTTGTGCAGGTCTCCATGTTGCTACTAGCACCGGTAGTGCGCCCTGCCAAAGCTCTGCTAGTAACACCTTTCGGGTGTTTCCTTGCTCCTACTGGTTCGATTAAACCTTGGTTTCATAACTAAGGGAAAACTAACTGTTGTGCTCATCATACCTTCCTCTTGGGGTTCCCAACGAGCTCTACGTTGAAAGTCGAGTGCATCAGATATCGCGGTAATGTCCAAAAAGAAGGAAACGCTGATTTCTGACTTAGAGGAAACATTTGCCATTCTACGAAAATACGACATCATGCTTAACCCGAAGAAATGCTTCTTTGGAATACGAGCCGAAAAATTGTTAGGTTTCATCGTGTCTCAAAGAGGCATAGAGGTGAACCGAGACAAAATCAAGGCTATACTTAATATTTCCAGGCCAACCCGCCTGAAGGATGTACAAAGACTAACTGGTTGCATTGCTGCGGTCAGTCGATTTGTAAGCCGGCTTGGAGAAAGAGCCGCACCTTTATACAAACTCTTGAAAAAGACCAAAGATTTTGTTTGGACTGATGAAGCTGAAGCTGCACTACAAGACCTGAAGAAAGTACTCTCATCTGCTCCTATCCTTGCAGTGCCGGAACCTAAGGAACCGATGTTGCTCTATCTTGCAGCGACAAATAAGGTCGTTAGTATCGTCATGGTGGTGGAGAGACCAGAGGAAAATCAGGAACACCTGGTGCAGCGTCCGACTTACTTTGTCAGCGAGGTTCTGACATAATCAAAACAGCGGTATCCGCACTATCAAAAGTTGGCTTACGGTGTTTTTCTAGCATCTCGTAAGTTACGACACTACTTTCAGGAGCATCCAATTACCATGGTGAGCACAGCTCCCATGAGAGATATAATCAACAACAGTGACGCCACAGGACGCATCGCCAAATGGGGCATAGAGCTTTCAGCTTTCAATATTGAGTACAAACCTCGGACAACAATTAAATCTCAGATCCTTGCCGACTTTGTCGCTGATTGGACAGAGACAAAGGAGAACATGATCCTCCCTGAGTCGGAATATTGGACCCTCTTTTTCGATGGGTCTAAGGCTCGTGGGGGCTCGGGGGCTGGCGTGGTGCTCAAGTCACCCCAAGGAGATAAACTTTTATACGTGTTGCAGATACACTTCACAGCGACAAATAACATTGCCGAGTATGAAGCACTGCTGCATGGAATCCGGATTGCTAAGGATATTGGCATCCGACGTTTGATGTGTTACGGAGATTCGGATCTTGTTGCTCAGCAAGTGTCGGATATTTGTAACGCAAATAAACACATGGCAGCATATAAAGCTGTCGTGGATGATCTATCTAAATCGTTCGAAGGGTTTGAAGTTCAACACATCCCTCGAGTAGAAAATGAGGAAGCAGATGTACTATCTCGGTTAGGTTCTGCGCGGAAAAAGGTCCCGGATGACGCTTTTCTAGAGCACCTCAAAGTTCCCTCAATAAAGGGAGTAGATGAGGAATATCCGACCAAATCCGACTCACCCTTGATAGCAGTTCTGGCTGTAATTCCCAGCTGGACTCAACCCTACCTCGATTATTTGGTAGATGGCAAATTACCCGAAGACGAGGTGCTAAGCCGGCAGATTTTCCGACGAGCAAATGCCTATACTATTGTTAAAGGTGAGCTCCATAAACGGAGTGTTTCTGTGGTTTTTCAGCGCTGTGTATCTCCGGAAGGAGTGGAAATCTTAAGAGAAATCCACGAAGGCGAGTGTGGTCACCACGCTGCAGCCAAATCTTTAGTGGCAAAAGCTTTTAGACACGGATTTTTCTGGCTTACAGCTCAGACAGATGCCGAACGATTAGTCAAGACGTGCAAAGGCTGCCAAAAGTACGCCAAGAAAGCTCATGTTCCGGCTGATCAGCTGCGAACAATACCTATAACATGGCCCTTTGCGGTCTGGGGGCTTGACATGGTAGGACCTTTTAAACGAGCTCCAAGTGGATTTACTCACCTCTTAGTGATGGTGGATAAATTCACCAAATGGATCGAGGCTAAACCTGTCACTAGTTGTGATGGAGCAACAGCCAAAAGATTTGTCGAGGATGTTATAATCCGGTATGGTTATCCACATTATCACGGACAACGGGAGTAACTTTTCTATGGCAGAATTCACTGAATTCTGCAACGAGCAAAATATCCGACTTGACATTGCGTCAGTCGCACATCCACAGGCTAACGGACAAGTCGAAAGAGCAAATGGTTTAATTTTACAAGGCCTAAAACCGAGACTCGAAGCACCACTACGACGTGCTGTGGGGGCTTGGGCAGAGAATTTACCCTCTGTAATTTGGAGTTTACGAACAACTCCAAATAGGTCAACAGGATACACACCTTTCTTCTTGGTCTATGGCATAGAAGCAGTTCTTCCTAGTGATTTGATTCATACTTCTCCTAGAGTGGCCGCGTATATTGAAGAGGATGCTGAGATTTCTCGACAAAATGATCTCGACTTAGTCGAAGAAGTTCACGTCATTGCTGAAATGAGATCTACAGCCTATCAGCAGAAGTTATGCAAGTATCATAGCCAGAGAGTCCGAGATAGATCTTTCAATATAGGTGACTTGGTTCTCCGGCTTGTGCAACAAAGAAAGCACAAACTTTCCCCAGTATGGGAAGGGCCCTTTTTAGTTAGTCGAGTATTGCATAATGGATCGTACTACTTAACTAACATGAGGCCAGTCAAAGAAAGACATGCTACTAAGAAGAGAAAGAGAGCTGGTGGTAGTACAAATCCGGATGAGTTAGACAGACCGTGGAATATTGCTCAACTACGTCCCTTTTATTCTTAGTTTACCTTTCTTTGTAATCACATATGCGTACATGTTTTGTGAGAAATAAAAGTTTTGGTTGCCTCAAGTTTTTCTGAGAAGTTTTTACCATCTTATTTCCGAATGATCATGTCATAGTCGAAAATCCCAGAATGCTTGAAAGTACTTTATGCTCATGTTCGTTCTGGTTTAGATTTCCGATTCTAAAACTGCTACCCCAGGGTATAACTCTAAAGTTTCTAGTCTTTACTTTGGTTATTTGTCTGATTGCTGGATACGGGCATTTTTCGAGTAGTAAATTGTTAGTACTAGGAGCCGGTTTTGTTTCTGAGTTTAAACTGGTTTAGCAATTGAGCTCCGTTGCTCGGCAAAGTTTCCGGCAGAAGGTTTAGCCGGCTCACAAAAGGGACGAGGCGGAAAGCCAGATAAATGATAAGTAGAGACGAAAAAATACAAGTTCTTATGTAAACATTTCAGGCACACAAAAAATTAAAGCCAAAAGTGTTGAATAGATCAAAAGCTTAGCACTAGCAAAGTCATAGTACTTTACATTTACAAAACGCATCATGTTCTTTCAGGATAATACAAAAATTTCTAGTCTATGATGCAGGAGGAGATGAAGGAGCTGCCGGCTCGCTGGAGATTCCATCTTGATATCGTTCCGAGATGTCCGCATCCGAGATGGTGCGTTCATCGTCGGAAACTTCTGTTGGTTCTTCCGAAGGAGGAGGCAGAGTATCTATGCGGGTGAAGAAGGGGATCTCGTAGCTGGTCAGGTCAGCCACGTGACACCCATATCCGGCGCAGGAGTGCATAATAGCTTGAAGGTCCCGCTCCTGGCCGTCTTCGTCTACCTTGCAGTACCCTCTGGTCACTTGCCATATCTCCATGTTACCATGGTGGCTCATGACCATGGTGAGAGCTGCTCAAAGAGTCCGTAGCAGGACATGTTCCAGTCCCGAACAAGTTGCGGCATCTCCTTGGCCTTGTCCCGCACCTGAAAATCCGACATTCTTGGCATGTCCGGAATCTTGAGAGCTTCGCCGACGTCCTCAAGGGACTGGCGGAAGTCATGGAGCAGGTCACCAATTTGGGTAAGCCGGTGGGTGCGGGGTTCGGAGGAGGAAGAGTCCGTCAAGTTCAGAGGACCTATACACAAAACAAGTTAAGAAAAATCCGACATTGATAAAAGTCGAAGAAAGAGACAAATCAGATAGATGGAACGTACCAAAAATGACATCGTCAATTTTGGTCTTCTCCTCCCGGAGACTCTGGAGTTCAGCCCGGAGCGCCTGGGACATATCCTTCCCTCTGCCAAGTTCATTCTTGAGGTCCGAGATTATTTTATCTTGAGCAGCAATCTTGCGATCACGCTCTTCAGTGGCCATGGAGGAGGATTCAAGGACTTGAGCTATGCTCTTTTCATGATTGGCCTTGAGCTGGTCCAGCTCTTGGCGAAGCTCCTTGTTCTCCACCACCAGGGTCTTGAGGTTCTCGGCCTCTTCAATCATGGCGATGGATTGTTTCACCAGCGCTGTAAGTCAAAAAGAACAAAAGTTCAGAAAAATTCGACATTGAAAATAACAAAGACAAGGTTTGAGTATCGGAATGTTTACCTTCGGCCTCATCCTTGGCAACTTTGAGTTCATCATTTTTAAGCCAGAGAGCTTTGATCTCTCTCTGCTTGTCGCAGACATTGGTCAATAATTCCTGGTTATAGGAACATACTTTCTGTAAGTCAAAATACCCAAAGTCAGAAAGATACTTAAGACTCGGGCTAATATTTTTGTTAAATATCAGCACGAGCCTTTGGGGCTACACTAGTTCGTTCTTTGGCATCCTAATGAATCATAAACCCAGATTATATATCCTACTTCATGCTTGGGGGCTAGAGGATATGATACAACATAATGAAAAAATCGGGAGTTGGAATTACGACTTACATATTGTTCGCGGGTGAGTTTATCCAAACCCGCGTTAACTTCAGCAGGCACCTTCTCGGCGAGAGTCAGAGGAATCACTGGGGCTGTTTGAAGCTCACCAGTCCTAATCCTCTCGTCGCAGAGGCGCACTTGAGCGAGAAGGTCAGAGAACTTGACGTCCTCTGCTTCTTGCGCTTCTTCCTCGGCGGATAAAGTTCTCTTCTCCAAGCATTGCTTGGCAAGCCGCTGGATTTCTTCGGCAGATTTCCGAGACAGGCCAAACTTGGCAAGTTCCGGATTGCTCAGGAGGTTTTTGGTGAAGGTTTCTGCCGAGGGATCATTACCCAAAGAGGGTTCACCCTTATCTAGATCTGACGCACTGCAGACGCTACCATCGATCCAAGGTTCGCAGGCCCCGTTGTAGGAGCCGGATCTTCTGCAGCGTCCGGCGAGATAACCGGCGTTGCAGAAGGTTGAGGGCCAGGAGTCGGAGGAGCCACGGCAGGGGAAGCTATGGTAAGCTTCGTCTGCCGCAGCGGCTTCGAAGGAATCCCTTTCCCGTTGGCCTTGACGAGCGGTTTTGCTCTGAGAATGTAGTAAAAGTCGGAAAGCATTACATCTCGGAAATAAATTTGAATAAGGTACAAAGGCGGAAGTTGTGATTGAATGTTACCTCTTCACGACAGGCACCTCTTTTGTGCCAACAACCACTGTCGGAGCTTTGCGCTTCTTGAGCGCAAGATCCGGCAATGGAACTACCTCCACCTCCTGAGAGAATTCTGGAGGATATCCTTCGAGCAGAGCAAGTTCCGACTCGGGGAGGTCAGCAAGCTGAAAAGAAGAAAACATATCAGTATTGCAGTATAACTCAAAGAATGAAACACATAAAAGGTGTGATGATGGAAGCTTACCGGCACCACGGGGTTTTCTGCCGTGTGCATACCCAGAGAAACCTCCGGAATTCTCCTCTCGATCCGCTCCTTGATCAGCCACTTGATCTGGCTTATGTAGCCTTGAGTGGTGTAGGCTTTGGGGCTGATGTGGAGGGAGTCAGTTTTGGAAGACATGATGGAGTGCATCAGTCTATCCCCGTGGTACTGAAGTGGCTGAATCCGACGTGAGACCCAGCACTGGAACAAGTCGGATCCCTTCAGACCATTGTGCTTAATCAAATATTTGATCCGCCTCTTAGCGAGGATCAGATTGTTGGAAAGAGCCGGAGCAGCCTCGTCCCAGGAAGGCTAGGCCGTGGCGGCTCCGTCGACAAAAGCCGGCAAAGCGGTAGCTTTGTCGGGAGCCGGAATATCCCTATGATAGAAAAAGGTGGCCGACCATTGTTTGACCGAGTCACTGGCTAGAATTTTGGGATAAGCCCGGTCGCGTCTAAGTGAAAAGCTGATAGTGCCGGTGATGTAAGGAACACCGGCAGTAATGGAATTTCTCCGGACATGGAAATAATACCGGAAGAGAGTCAAACTCGGCCTAATGCCGAGAAAGCCCTCACAAAGCGAAGCATACGCACTCATCTCTAAGAGAGAGTTGGGAGGAAGGTTATGGAGTTGAACTCCGTAATGATCTATCACCTCGGAGAAGAACTCCGAGGGAGGAAAGGACAGACCTCGGCCGAGATGGGTGCCGAAGTGGACCCGCTCGCCGTCGCGCGGGTTAGGGACGGTTTCTTCAAAGCCGCTCCGCCAGTCGCCGGCGGCAAGAAGTCCCTCCTTCTCCACGTTCCTGAGGCCCTGCTCGTTGAGAGCATAGGGAATCTAGATTCCCCGAAAGCTCTCCTTCTCCGTTGCTGCTTCCGCCGTCGCCGCCGCCGCTGCCGCCAAACCGAAGGAAGAAGATGAAGCCATTTCTCTGGTGAGAAGATGACCTAAAAGGGGCGGCGCTGGGAGTTTTGTGGGGGAAGAACGAGGAAGCTCTGTGCACGTAGGAGGATTGGGAGGAAAGGAAATGGCAAAGGACTGGTGGAAAGGAGAAGGAAAAATCCAAACCCCTTATATCCACCTAACTGCGCCAAGATTCGTGCAAATGCTACAGTGTAACCGCCACGCGTCGTGGAAGGAACTGGGAAGGACCCACGCGATGATTGTGTTGCCTCGATCTCCACGCACGCATTGAAACGACGCCTCGGTTCCGCGGACCGCGGACCCACCAACGGTCGTGCTGACGGAATGCCTGTCAAATGACATGACTTGACCATGACTTGTGTCAGGTGACGTTGGGAACCAAATTCCGGCTTAGTTTGAAACCGAGCTGGGAAATCCGAGTAACCTACTGATAGGTCCGACTTATTTTTTAAGACCTGGATCGTATTTTTGTTGTGAAGTTTTAGGAACCCTTCAAGATTCCGCAAGCCGAAGATCAAGCTAGACAATGATAAATCCGACTTTGGATCTTGGAGGCCTCCGGGGGCTGCTGTTGGGAATATACTTTCCAGGTATCGTCACAGTTCCTCACTGACCAGGGTGGCCCACTTCGGGTTAGAGCTTTGCTTCACGGGCGGCCCAGTCAGGGAGAAAGACGGAGTCCAATCCGGCTACGGGAAGGCCCAGAAGACTTACCGATTTAGGCCCATAATATTACTTATAGTTCAAGATGTACTCTTTAACCGACTCTTAGTCATAGCCGGATAGATCTCTCCTGTAAACCCTAGGCCGGATATCTATATAAGCCGTCCTGGGGAGAGCCTTTAGGGCACCCAATACATTAGATCCTCAACTCGCATAGGCGAAACCCTTGTAACCGATATTCCGGCTCTGCCGTATTACTGGATTGCTAGCAGGAGTAGGATCCGTCCAAAGCCGGCGGATTCGAACCTGGTAAACTTGTGTGCTCACCATCCCGGAATACCGTACATCTCACACCCCTCTCTTCCGCACGCCTCGAGGACCCCCTCATGGCGTACTTGTCATCAATCCGACGACAAGCCACTGAGCCGTTTCCTGCTTGACGCGGTCCACTCCAACCCGCATCAGCTTCACGGTGTCCCATGCCTCCTTCGTCGTGCGCTTCATGACGAGTGTGGCCTGCAGGTCTACCATCACCGCTCATAGGATGGCTGCAAGAGTCGCCTTGTCCGCGGGCACACTTGGGGCATTGCCCTCCACCACGTCCGAGAGAGCACACGCCTCCAGGTTGATCTGCATGAGAAGTTCCCACTCGATATAGTTGGCGGGGTTTAGCATGGGCCAGGCGAGTACGCCGGCCTGCACCGTCGGCTGCTCTTGGATCATGGTCTCGCACACCATGACCTCCTTGACGTGCCACCGCGATCGGCTTCTGCCGCGACTAGGGTTCCGCGTCCTCGGTGGTGTCACGGATCCCCGCGCCGTTGATGCAGACGTCCTGCCTCCCGCCATCGGCGCCGACCCTCAATCGCCTCCCTTGCTAGCCATGGACACCAGAGCTCTAACGTGGCTCTGATACCAGATGTTAGAATCTAACCTGAAAATTGCTCTCGTCGGCAAAGATGCAGAGAACAAAGAACGCTGGAAATTTTGTGCCGTGTAAAATGTTACGGCTTTTCTGCTTCCTCTTTCCTTTTATTCTTAACAGAAGGGAAATCGTGACCCTATCCTAGTGTGCTCGATCTGGTTTTCTCGCACCATCCCACAAGTCCAATTGTGCTAAGTCACGTAGCTACAAAGACAGAACAAAAAAAGTCTTATGCTTGCACGGCTCGCACAGACGCGGCACACACCTAGACTCTGAAGAAACAGAAACAATTCAGACTGTCTAAATTGAACCTAACACTGACAAACATACAAGATTATTCAGATAACAATTATTAACAAGCCGAGCGAGACCCGTTGCCGGAGGCTTGGGCCTAGTGCAGCGGAGTCTAAAGACTAGCGGAGCGGGTGCCGGGGGGGAGGGGAGGGGGTGGTACGGATCGTTGAAGCCAAGGTTTCCACCAATATATACCTCTTGTAAGCTGTCAGTCGGTATAAGTTCCATCTGTGAAATCTCTGGCATTGTGTAAACACTCTCCGTTATAGTGAAGTTTCGATGGCTAGCGCCCGTGGATTTTTCTCGCTTTGTTGGAGAGGTTTTTCCACGTTAAATTTGTGTCCCCTTGCTTTGATTTCGTTTTCGTTCTTCGTTATTTTCTTGTCGCGTTTATAACACCCTCTCTTCCCCTTCCTCCTAGGTCGCCTCGTGTGGGGTGACTCCGGAGCCCCCTCTCCCACCCTAGCAAGCCACCGCTTCATCTATTCCCCACAAGCAATGTTGCCGGCTTCGTCGGCTGTGGCGGCCACGCCCAGCCTGTCAAAGATGGGGTGAGGGAGGGGCGTGCTCCGACGGTCTCCTACGCGCGAGGTGGGCCATCATTAGGGAGGCACATGTGGAATACGGGTGGTGGAGGTCTTTCATGGTGGTGCTTCGACCGACGATGGGAACTTCGCATTGTTGCACGACTCGGCTGGATCGAGCAGAAGATCGCCCTGTTCTGTCGTCTTCTTCCGCAATGTTGGAATGTCCGGTGAGGTTCGAAGCGGTAGATCCAACAGGGTGTCGGCAGGTGGCGTGGAGGTCTACTAGCTTGACCTGAATAAATGTGGCAGTCCTAGGGTTCCAACTCGTGCAAAGATGATGATGTGACAGATGCTTGTCCCCATCTATCTGGCGGGCTTGTCGTGTTCCAAAAGGCTCCGCCGACGAACTCCACTAGGCGATTTATGCCTGGAGATTGCTGGATCGGGTGGGATTTGGTCCTCCACACCCATGTTTTTCTCTGGTATTTTGGTTTTAGAGGGAGTGCTACGAAGCTCTATTGGTTGTTACATCATGGGGCATGTTTTCTCGTTCCATGGTGAAGTCATCTGGCGAAGAATATCATGGAAAGCGGGATCTACGGACTAGCAATGATGATTCTAGTCTTTGTGACAATAAGGAATTGGCTTGGTGATTCGTGACTTGGAGCAGCGGCACCGCAAGTAGGGTGACAACACAAGGGAAGTTCGAAGTCTTACCTTTCATGTTGAAAATCCAATGTCTGGCCTTAATTAGTTGTGTCTGGCAAAGGTCTTATTGAAGACATTGTTTTGTGAGCGCTTCCTTCAGGGTAAAAACCCAAGTTCTATGATCGAGACGACAACGCTTGTGCATTATTCCCTTCTTAGAGGCGTCGTTTTTGGAGGAGTTAGACTTCTGGTGGCGTCTTGGTGGTGTTAATACTGCTAATATATGGAATAGATCACCGCTACATTCACCATATTAATATATGCTCTTTGTAAAAAAATCAATTAATTTGGATCGAGTATACCACATTACTCATTTATAAAGTACTACGTATTACAATTCAATATTTACAATTAATTTGGGTCGAAGGTACCATATTGCTAATCAATCCCTCGGGACCCACAAACAATATATTTTTGAAATGAGAGATAGATCACCCCGGCTTTTGCATTCGAGATATGCACACAACCTTTTTATTAGATTATTCACAACACCTTCCATGAGGAATTGTAAAGGTCAGACCAAAAACCAACAAACTAGCGACATTATCTATAACACTGATAAAGGGAGTGTCCATGAACATGGCCAACACCCTAGCATTACACCAACGTGCATCATCTAAAAAACGAAGGCCTTAACAAGTTGCCCAACATCGCACAAGTGGCACAACCGGTCCGATAGACCCTGTGCGTATAACAACATACACGCTCCAGAAGTCCATGTTACCACCTGTCTTCTGCGTACCTATCTTCTAGAGAAATCAATTAAAAACCTTGCGAGGTGTGCAGCCGAGACTCGCCACCGTCGACTCGGTAGATGCAACACTGCTCCACCTTGGTCATCGCGCAAGAGCATACGGAGACCGATGTCCAGTCACTGAGCCATCCACTTGTCCATCTAGCCGTTGTGTCCCTCCAAAGATTATGCCTCCATGGGGGAGACGGCGCGAGAATGCCGCCATCATCTGATCTAGAAAGCCCAAATCCGAGGTTTCCCCTGGAGCACATATGAAACGAGAAACGCCTTCAACAAGGTAAACGAGGCCCACGGCCGCCATCGTTGGCAACAACTCTTCGCACCTGTCATCGCTAGACAACTAGCTCCTCCTCGCCGCCGCTGACCGCCATACCCTAAGGGCGCGTCCGATCCACCCAGGAGTTGCCCCGAGGATGGCGCCACAACCCGAATCCCGCCGCTGTTGGGGTGGATTACCGAAAGAAGAGGAATCACCTTTGTTGTGTGCCCAACGCCATGGCACACATGCCGCTGATGAACTGTGTCGCTGCCCAAAGTATCGAGATCCCGTTGTCCGCCGTCCATCGGGAGGGGCTTTGCCCGCTGGGTTCCTTCGGCGGCAGCAAGGAGTTGGGTGGGAGGGGAAGAGGGACGGCGGTGGCGGCTATGATTTCTCCCGAGCCGCCCCAGAAAATCAATACTAAAAGAAAACGTGTACACAATCCTCGGTGGAAGAAAAAAAAGGAAACCCGAAGGAAAATGAGGAGTGATGACATGGGTGATAACCTGGTGCATGGTGACGAACGGCGACCTCTGGAGACGCAATAATGCTGTGGCCCATGCACTCATTAATCCAAGCTTTTATTGATAGGACTCCAGGTACACTGTCGTCATGGTGTGACAAAACACAATTAAAAAAAAAAGAGGAGAAGGGACAATTGAGATAAGGCTAAGATTGGCAACATGCAAAATAAAAAAAATCGACATACGAGGTGTTCCAAATATAGCACTTGGATTATTGTCCACGAGTCCCTGGCTTGAATGGGTTCAGACCACAGCTATCAACATCACACACAGGGTCTCCCACACAGCCACAATGTATGTAACAAAATCACATTTACATAGTCTGATTAGTCAGACTAACGGAGGTAGAGATGTAAGGGGGTATCATCTAAATCCCACCTATAGTTTATTTGGTCATTTTTGGTGAAAGGGGGTCTATCACTTATACTTCCTCCGACTCATATTAGTTGACTCGAATTTGGCTAAATACACATGTATCTAATATTAAAATTTATCTCTATACAATCGTATCTGACAAATCAAAGTCAACTAATATGGATTGAAGGGAGTAGTTCATTTGATCATTTCTAGAACAAATTTTAAACTAGAAATGACCAAATGAACTATAAGTGGGGATTTAGGTGGACATAAGTCATGAACCCAGCAGAAAGGATCCCCGAACCGTTTTTCTAGGTTTAGCTGGGAGAGGCGACGCGCGGGCGATTTTTCCAATCTCCGCTGCGATCGGGAGCTGCTCGGTGGCTGAAGCTGCTTCTGGTGCTTCATCAACCATGGCTGATGATGGCACGGAGGGTGCTACGAGGGGTGCTGCGGGAAGCACTCAGAAGGCGGGGGAAGAAACCATGACTGCCTTGATGAGGAAACTAAACCTCACCGATACGGAGAAGCGGGTGGTGGTGATGGATGATCGTGAGATGGTAGTTGAAGCATCACAGATCGCGATTGCGGAAAAGGTACTGTCTGTTAACGAATTCCATATCCAAACCATTACCAGTGCCCTTCGACCGCAATGGGGAAACCCTAGGGGTTTGAGGTTCCAAGCCATAGGGGACAATATTTTTGTAGCGACCATGGATTCGGAGAAGGACAGAGACCGTATATGGGATGGATCGCCATGGATGATCAACAAGCATGCAGTAGTTCTTGGAAATTTTGGTTGGAGCATGCGTCCTGATGAGGTCAATTTTGATAAACTTCCTATATGGATTAGATCTCATAACTTCCCTTTCAACTGGCTGAATCAGAAGAGGCGTGAATTTGTTGCTAGCCAGATTGGGTAGTTTATAAAGCTGGATCAGTCAGGAAACAGGCATGGTTGGGGACAGAGTTTACGTGCAAAAGTATAGATTAATGTTAAGGAACCACTACGGCGAGTGATCTTACTGAATTCAATGCTGAGAAACTCAGTCGATGAGTATGAAGTGCAATATGAGAGGTTACCCTACTTCTGTTTTGCTTGTGGTAAAATCGGACATCCAGATATCTACTGTCTGGATCTGTTACCACGCAAGGATGATGGTAGTTGGGAATATGATGCTAGTGTCAGGTTCCCTGATACAAAGAAATTTGGACCTGCAGGGCCAAATAAGCAAAAATTCGGTATACCTAATCAAGAGAAGAGTGCAGGCCCTGCTGTGCCACCAAATATACCGAAAGGTAATCTGGGTGGAAGAAGGGAGGTGTGGCAGAGGTCTAATCCTCCTAAACATGATATTGCTAACCCCCAACAGCAGATTTTCCAGTTCAATGCTAAACCATTTGTGCAATATGTGGAGAAACCGAGAAATTCAAGTGATGAAAATGTTGGAGGTATGGAAATTGGTGGTGTCTAGGGTGGGGAGTTGTTTGAGGACCACCAAGGAACAAAGCGTAATGCGGTACTAAACTCGCCTAGTAAGATTGGAGCGAGTCCGCGTGATCCGAAGAAACAGAGAGCAGGTGCTGAGGGGGAAGATGATATGTTGGCGGAGGTTGTGTCCCAGCCCCGCCTAGAACAATGAGTTGCTTATCTATGAACTGTCGAGGGCTTGGGAACCAGGAGATAGTTCGAGAACTTCGCAATATTGTGAAGGAAGAAGGTCCCATACTTCTCTTTGTGATGGAAACAAAGATAAGTGCAAAGAGAACTGAAAAGCTTAAGACTTCTTTGGGTTTTCATGGCAGTTTTAGGGTGGATAACATTGGCTTAAGTGGAGGCATTTATATTTTTTGGAAGAATGATGCTGAGGTTGATTTGAAGAGTTTTGGCTCCAATCACATTGATGTGGTAGTGAGCATGTCGGATGGTACTACTCAGTTCCGGTTCACGGGTTTCTATGGTGAATCTAGAAGGGAACAGAGACATCTTAGTTGGACTTTGCTGCGCAGATTATCGCATGCGATGATGTACCCATGGATTTGTATGGGTGACTTCAATGAGACTCTCTACGGTTCAGAACATTTTAGTGCAACCGATCGACCAGAACCGCATATGAGATTGTTTAGAGAGTGTGTGGAGGATTGTGGCTTGACAGATATTGGGTATGCCGGGGTGCCATATACATGGGATAATAGGCAGGATAACCCAACAAACGTTAAAGCAAGGATTGATAGAGGCTTTGGTAATGATCAGTTGTTCGATCTGTTTGATGTACCGAGGGCTTGCCACATTAATATGATTTAGACTGATCACTATGGAGTTTATGTACGTTTGAGGAAAAAGGTTCAGGTGCCAAGACAAAATATGTGCAGAAACTTCAGATATGAGAATGTATGGCTGACCTTAGAGGATTATGATGAGGTTATTGCTAATATTTGGAGAGAGGAAAATAGTGAAGGTGGTTTATCGGGTCTGGCTTCTACCCTAAAAAATATGCAGTCCACATTGGAGAGCGGGGGGGCTGCAAAACTGGGAAATTTTAAGCAGAAGCTGTCAGCGTTGAGGAAAAAGCTAAGCAAGGTTCGTAGAGCGTCAGTGGGCCGAGGCCCATCGGATGAGGAGAAATTGTTAATGGCCCAGATTAATGTGACATTGCACCAGGAGGAAATCTGGATTAAACAGAGGTCAAGAATACAATGGCTCAAAGCCGGGGATCGGAACTCATATTTCCATGCCCATGTTAAGCAGAGGAAAATAATTAATCGAATTTCCACATTACAAAGGCCTGATGGTTCATGGTGTGTGGAGGAACAGGAGATCAAGGAAGAGATTCAAGGTTTTTATCAAAAACTTTATGAGTCTCACGGGGAGCCAAATATGGGAGCACTTCTGCACTTTGTTCAGGAGCGTGTCTCAGAGCCGATGCGGGAGACAATAGATGCACCATATACGGAGGAGGAGGTGCATTACGTGTTGTTCCAAATGCAGCCTTCGAAGGCACCAGGTATAGATGGCTATACAACTGGTTTCTTCAAGTAACATTGGAGTTTAGTGAAGGAGACTTTGGTACCAGCTATTCTGAATTTTTTGAATGGAGGAGTTCTTCCCCCTGAACTTAATGAAACGGCCATTGTTCTCATCCCAAAGGTACGGAACCCACAATCAATTACACAATTCCGACCTATTTCTTTATGCTCGGTTATCTATAAGATCTGTACACAGATGATGTCCATTAGAATTCGACCAATGCTAGAGGAAGTGATTAGTCCGGAACAAAGCGCCTTTGTTCCTGGATGGTTGATGACCCATAAGTATAGGGGTTGTATCGCAGTATTTTCGAGGGAAGTGAAATCCAATTTATTGATTCAACACAAGGGGAGCCAAAGAATATTTATCAGCCTTAACAACTGAGTTGTCAATTCAGCTGCACCTGAAAACAATCTTGCTCACAATAGTTTATCAGTAGCAACAGTTTTGTAGTAGGAATAGTAAAGCAGCAGCAGTAGTAAAGCAAAGACAGTAGTAACAAAAGCAGTAAACAGTGGGATTCGAGTGCGGTAGGCATAGGGCTGGATGGACGGGCGTTGCATGGACAAGACAATTCACATAGCAATCAGAACATAGGGCAATTGCAGATAAATAAGATAAAGCACCCAAGTACTAAACAATCCTAGGCATGTGTTCCATAAATAGTCATACGTGCTCTCAATGAGAAGTTGCACAACATCTTTTGTCCTGCCAGCCCGTTTGCAGCGGGGCCTCTAGGGAACTACTGGCAATTAAGGTGCTCCTTTTAATAGAGCACCGGAGCAAAGCATTAACACTCCCTGAACACATGTGATCCTCACATCAAAGCCTATCCCTTCCGGTTATCCCGATTTCTGTCACTCCGGGGCCATAGGTTCCAGACAACGACGTGTGTATACAACTTGCAGATAAGACCAAGAACAATACTACCATAATGAATCAATAATACGTTCAGATCTGAAATCATGGCACTCGGGCTCTAGTGACAAGCATTAAGCACAACAAGTCGCAACAAAGTCATAAAGCACTAATAAAAGATACTAGGCACTATGCCCTAACAATCCGATGCCATTACATGAACGATCTCATCCAATTCCTACCATCCCTATAGCCTACAGCGGGGGATTACTCACTCATAGACGGGGGAAACATGGATGGTCGATGGAGAAGCGATGGTGATGATGATGGCGATGATCTCCTCCAATTCCCCATCCCGGCAGGGTGCTAGAACGGAGTTTCTGGTGCTGTTTCGTGGAATCTGATGGTGGCGGCGGAGCGGAACTCCTTCTGGAAAAACGTCGACCCTCCCGAAGTTTTTAGGTCAGAAGGCTCCTTATAGGCGAAGAGAGAGGCCGAGGGGGTGCCTGGGGGGCCCACACCACCCCCTGGCGCGGCCTGGCCTGGCCCGCGCCAGCAGGTGGTGTGGCCACCCCAGGGCTCTTCTCCGTCTCGTATTCGCCCCTGAGTCTTCGGGTGAAATAGGATTTTTGGCATATTTTCCGGGATTTTTCCTGATAGTTGATTTTCTGCATAAAAAGTAGACACCAAGGCAATTCTGCTAAAAACAGCGTCAGTTTGCATTAGTTGCATCCAAATCACACAAGTATAGAGGAGAAACAATAGCAAAAGTGTTCGGAAAAGTAGATACGTTTTGGACGTATCAACTCCCCCCAAGCTTAGCTTATTGCTTGTCCTCAAGCAATTCAGTTGAAAACTGAGTGCGATAAAAGAACTTTCACGAACACATTTGCTTCATATGATGTAAATATTCTCAGCAATGTGATCAACTTACTTTGACAATTCATAATAAAGAGTATGCAACTGAGTCTACTCAATAGTCATTGCAAGCTATGAAGAGATTCCAACTCAAGAATAATAAGTAGCATAAAGCACAAACATAAGCAACATTACAATGCTCATAGAAAGGTATGATAGAGTGGTATCTCGCTTGCCTTTGATTATGAATGTCAAGACACCTCTGAAGTTCAAGTGATGGCTAGAAGTAAAGATATCAAGGATACAAGCATCAAAGTCATAACACAAATAATCAAGTAATGAAACAAACATAAAGAATGACAACTATGCTCTCAAGAAGGTGCTCAAAGAATATGTGGAGACTCAACAAGTAGAAGAAAAAGGTTTTGAGAAATTTGAAAGGCTTCCAAATGCTGAAAGTATGGTACATGTTAGCTTTGAGCTCTCATTGCCCCTACCATAGGCATCTTTAATGTGGTTAAGGTGAAAGTGAGGTCCAATCTGAGTTATATGCTTGACAGACTATAAACTGGAAATCCCAAGTCCCTTGAGTACGAGGGCCGCTCCTCATGCTACTCAACTTTAGTTACCGGTAAGTTCTTGTCATCGTAAGTATGTGCGTATCATTGAGAACCGCCAACGGGGTACCCCTTGCGCATGACACGGGAGCTATCCCATTATCAAAACGACAAGGCAAGCAGACAATGAGCATCTCAGCGATCTTTTTATTTACTATGTGCATAGATTTTTATTGAGGATGCTTCATAGAATGCTCATTATGGTTATGCTGCAAGTTTCCACCATGATTAGGCATGGATTAGGCTAGCGGCCCAGACGTTTCTCTAACATACATACGAACTCCATGATCTTACAAGTTCCACTTTTATTTCACACCGCCAGGATCCATAAGCAAAAGAATATGATATCAACTAGGTACAAAGTACCTATGAAGTGTTGAAAGCGTTCCCCATGACAGCACGGTTCTGCTAATCCCTAACCTATAATTAGCAAGCATATAACTTTCATGGAGAGTTCACAATAGTTCAGGTTTATTAAGTGCGGAAAATAAAGTGTGCCATCAAGTTCGTGAGAGCTTTACTAACTAACTTTCTCATAACAAGCAAACATTTTATTCAGAAGAAAACAAGTCATATTGAATATGCACGGAAGCAGCAAATGATGCTAATGGGTAGGTATGGTGGACACTTTAGAAATATTTGGTTTAGGGAATTGGAAACATGAGTAAGACACTCAGTGGAAGTGAAGGCTAGCAAAAGTAAGGGAGCGACAAACGAGAGAGCAATAGCTGTTATTATCATGCTTGCAACAAAACAAGACTACACATGGCATGAAAATGATTCAAGATCCTCAAGGAAAAATAATTCGTCAAGGCTTAATTGATTATTACAGTCATGTGCATGCATGAGCATGTGCCAACTCGATCAAATGAAACATTCAGAGGAGGATACTACAGTGTCATACCAATTTATGAATAGAGTAATGCAAGCAAACATTCATGAGAAATGCTACAAACTATTAGCGAGCTGGAGCTAATCACAAGAAAGCAAGAACTACTAAATATCCAAAGATAACATACACTCTACATGAACGGACTAAGCAAGCTCACAATGATGAGTGTACGTACAAAAATGAAAACAAATAGAGTTCGTTACCAGCCTCTTACCACGCCTCAAGTTGTCATTAATCTTCATTATTGCTCTTCACTTGTGTGGCTTGAATAATAATATGAAACCAATAATCCACTGAGAACTACCGAACCCTGTAGCCAACTCACAAAAACCAAAGAAGAACGACAAATATTTTTGGTGTTTTCGATTTTTAAACAAAAACCAAAATAGAAAAACAAACAAAGCAAAATCTTTTTGGTTTTTTTGAATAGTTCAAACAAAGCAAAAAGGAACAAGCAAACCAAAGTAAAAAGAAGAAGCAAACCAAAGATAAACAACAAAAATATTTTTGGTCTTTTTGTGTTTTAGAAAGCAAAAGCAAAGAAGAACGAAAACTAAAAAGAGAACAAAAGCATGAATATACAAAGAACCGACGCAACATGATATGGAGATGAGTGCGGTGTCGGCGTACCTTCCCCCAAGCTTAGGCTTTTGGCCTAAGTGGGTATCAGTCCCAGGCTGGCCAAGATGAAGTGTCACCGGGGTACGACGAGGAGGTACCCTCGTCCTGGTGCGAGCCAGAGTACATCCCTCCATAATATGCGGAATAATCATAGGAGGGCACATCCTCCTGGTGCTGCTCATGGAAACCCAACAAGCGAAGCTGCTCGTCCACCTCCTCCTTGGAGCGCGACCACGGTCTCCTGTCAACACTGAACAAAGCAGGCTGGGGCAAAAGGATCTCCCTTTCATCCTCGTCAGTAAAAAGTATCCTATATACTAGATTGTTCAAATCAGAGGTAGCGGTGACAAAGTGATGAGTTTTCATGGCAACAAGGTTGAGCCTCTGTGGTGCTAGCATAACATCATCAGGAGCCACAGAAAGATCTAATGCATCAACTACACGCGAAGCAATGATGCCCCCATAGATAGGCCCCCTAGCAGCTAGGCGGCGAGCAATAAGAGAGCCAAGATTGTACCAAGTATCATTGTTGAGCGCAGCAGCAAGGAAAGCTAAGTGATAGTTGGAGATATTACTAGTGTTCTCCCTACCCAAAACACTAGTGGCAAGATAGTATGCAAAGTATCTAAGAGCAGGGAGTTGGATATTTCTTATCTTTCCGCGCTGCGCCACGCGGTCATCATCATTGGTCACCCCTCGGTAAAGCTCCAACAAATCAGCGGGCCGCCCTTGAATTTTCTTCACGGTCCCTGTCATACGCACACCTACAATACTGCAAAATCTCTCCAAAGGCATGGTGAAGGGCATATCATAGATTTTAAATGAGACAGTAGAATGATAGGATGTGTTAGAAAATGAGAAGCTCTCAATAAAAGTTTTGGTGAGCATATTGTATTGTGCACTCTCATCTTGCATATAAGAGGTCAAGCCAACCCTCTCAATCAGTAGCAAGAAATCATCGAGAATACCTGCAGCTTGCAAGAAAGTAAAACAAGGGAAAGAGGATGGGTGAGCATCTCCATCATCTCTTTCACTGCCAATATGTGATGCAATGAGGTCTTCATTATATGATGGCCTAGCTTGAGAGGCTGTTCTTGAGGGCCTTGACCTCCTAGGTGCATCACTCTCAAATATCTCTCCAAAAGTGTGGTTGTTCATGCTTGGTGTTCTGAAATTTAAACACCTATTAAACAAGTGATTGCAAAGTAATTATAATGAAGGATTCTACTCATAGGGACTAGCAAGAGGCCTAAACATGCATCAAAACTATATCTCTAAGCATCAAACAAGCTTACAAGCTCTCATAACCAGTCACCTACAGTAGCAAAATACTCAACATACAATCCACTAAAAACAAATCTACTTGGACAAGGGGAGGAGTCACATACCAAGGAACAATTGCTCCAAATTTCAGCAAGAAAGATGGGCTGAGCAAAGAGAGAACACGATTTTGAGCTATGAACTGGAGCTTACTTGGGAGAGAGAAGAAAGTGGCAGGAGAGAGAGGTAGTGGGGGGCCAGGGGTGGCCCACACCAAGGCATGGCGCCACCCAGGTCTGGCCGCGCCACCATGTGGTGTGCCTGCCTGGTGGGCCCCCTGGTACCTACCAGGTACTCCTTTGCCCCTTTTTTCACGTAAAAATTTAATATGAATTTTCTAGAATTTTTCGAGACACTTTATTTTTGGGCATTTTTCAGAAATAGAAGAATGATTTTTCTGACAGACAGATTTTTTTTTTGGAAACATGATGCAAGGACAAATCAAGGCTAGAACTACAGAAGTTCTAACATGCAAGAAAACTAACAACACAAAGAAAACTAAACGAAAGCAAAAAATAAATACAAAGGATAGAAATAAACGGAGATAATCATAATGAAAACATTGTTTTGTTCAATGGAATCCTTTTGTTAGCAAGGTTGATCAAGTCTTGCTACCAAAACAATTGCATATGAGACAAAACTTTGTATTCCACTAATGATTATGTTACCTCAACCTTGATAGCAATGGTCCCAATCATAATAGTTTCAAATTTTTCTCGTGGTATGGGACAATATATTTCTCCAACTTGAATGCCTTCAACATGTTTAATTGAATTCAAACCATAAGTCCTTTCAATCTTCTTGGGGAAATAGACAGTATGTTCTTTGTCATTAACATTGAAGGTCACCTTTCCTTGATTACAATTAATAACAGCTCCTGCAGTATTAAGAAAAGGTCTCCCAAGAATAATAGACATATTATCATTTTCAGGCATTTCAAGCACAACAAAATCAGTTAATATCAAGCAATTATGAGCCACCTGAACAGGTACATCCTCACATATACCCACAGGAATAGTGGTAGATTTATCAGCCATTTGCAAAGATATATCAGTTGGTATCAATTTTTCAAGCTGAAGCCTCTTATAGAGAGAAAAAGGCATAACACTAACTCCAGCTCCCAAATCACACAAAGCAGTTCTAACATAACTGTTCTTAATAGAGAAAGGGATAGTTGGAATACCTAGGTCTCCAAGTTTCTTAGGAACCTTACCATTGAAAGAATAATTAGCAAGCAAAGTAGATATTTCTTCATTAGGGATCTTCCTTTTATTCGAGACAATGTCCTTCATATACTTTGAATAAGGAGGCAATTTAATAGCATCAGTCAAAGAAATTTGCAAGAATAAAGGCTTCATCCACTCACAAAATTTATTATAGTGTTCATCTTCCGTTGACTTGTGTTTCTTATCAGGGAAAGGCATAGGTTTTTGGACCCAAGGTTCTCTTTCACTACCAAGTTTCTTAGCAATAAAATCTTCTTTGGTGTATTTAGTATTCTTAGTGTGGTTTTCAGGTTCTTCTTCAATTCAACTTTTTCTTCATTAGGAACTTCATTTTCTTCATTACCACTTTTAGTTTCAGCATCAGAGATAGATATACTATTAGGATTTATAGCAGGTTCAGAGGGTTCTACAACAGTTTTATGTTTCTTTTTCCTTTTCTTATGAGTAGAACCACTATTTTCAGCTTGTTGAGAATCCTGCTCAATTCTTTTGGGATGCCCCTCAGGATATAGAGGATCCTGGGTAGCAGCACCACTTCTAGTTCTAATTTCATAAGCATGTTTTTCTTTAGCAGCATTAACTAGCAAGTCATTTTGTACTTTAACGAGTTGATCTATTTGAGTTTGAACCATTTGAAAGTGTTTAACAATTATTTTAACATCATTAGAGGTTCTTTCCACAATATCTTTCAACTCAACAATAGCTCTAGTGTTTTCCATTAGATGATTTTGCACCCTTTTATTAAAGTTATCTTGCTTAACAATAAAGATATCAAATTCTTCTAAGCACTGATCAGGAGGTTTAGAGTAAGGGATATCACCTTCATCAAAGTGTTGGAGAGAGTGTACCTCAATAGTGGATGAGTAGGAAATAGGCTTACATAATTCTTCTATAGGAGGTAAATTCTTGACATCTGCAGCTTTAATTCCCTTCTCCTTAAGACATTTCTTAGCTTCCTTCATCACTTCATCATTTAATTCAATAACTCCCCTCTTCTTTGATGTTGGAATAGGCACCGGAATAGATGGTTCAGGTACAATTACTTTAGGTATAGCTTGTTTAGGAGGAGTCCAATCTTCATAATTCTTGCTTATTTTAGCCATTAATTCCTCAGCTTCCTTTGGAGTCCTATTCCTGAAAACACAATCAGCACAACTATCTAGGTATGTCCTAGATTCCTCAGTTAGTCCATTATAAAATATATCAAGAAGCTCATTCTTAGGTAAAGGACTTCTAGCATGTGCATGAATCAAAGCACAATACCTTGCCCAAGATTCGGGCAATACCTCTTTTTCTCCCTGTTTAAAATCAAAAAGTTCCTGCAAAACAGCATGTCTAGCACTAGGAGGAAAATATTTCTGCAGGAAAGTACTAATCAAACACTCAGGGCTATCAATAGATCCAGGAGGTAAATTACCAAACCAAGCTTTAGCTTCTCCTTTCAGTGAAAAAGGGAAAATCTTAGCAACAAAGTAAGTACGCATCTTAATATCATCACAAAACAAGCCACTCATGGTAGAAAGTTCATTCATATGTGCTACCGCACTTTCTTTCTTAGTCCCACAGAAGGGTTCTTTCTCGACAAT
Source organism: Avena insularis (assembly GCA_023614405.1). Lineage (NCBI taxonomy): Eukaryota > Viridiplantae > Streptophyta > Magnoliopsida > Poales > Poaceae > Avena > Avena insularis. Next base: position 125,570 of record JAJUPC010000487.1, on the reverse strand, counting down.
AGCTATATAAGATAGATCGAGAGAGAAATCATAATCTTCATCTATAATATTTTTGGGAGAAGCAGCGAATCTAGCATCAAGAGATAATTTGGGTCTAATAGTACGCCTCTCAAGGAGACTCTTAGCAGCGCTCCTATCATGGGTGTTCCTACATTCTTCAATAAACTCATCAGTCATCTCAACATAATCTTCTTCAGCATCATAACTCTTACTAGACTAAGGTGAGCTAACAGGTGTGGCAGTGTCTTCATTAGGAGTTTCGGTATTTCCAGCTATAGTTTTAGCAATCGTAGCATCTAGGAAAGGACCTAATGAACCACTCTTATCAAGCACAATAGAAGCAGCATCATAAGTATCAGAAGTTTCAGATTCAGCAGTAGTAGCAGTGCGTGTAGCATGTGTATGTGGTGGTGTGACGAGTTTACTCAAAAAAGACGGTGAATCAAGAGCAGTAGAGGTGTTTAGAACCGTACCTCTTCTTGTAGTGGATGGTAAAATAGGAATCTTGCCATCACGAGACTTACCCATGACGGATGGATAGCAGCGAGCAATAGAGAACCCAAGTGAACTTGATATATAAAGCTATGCTCCTCGGCAACGGCACCAGAAAATAGTCTTGATGACCCACAAGTATAGGGGGTGTATCGCCGTATTTTCGAGAGAAGTGAAACCCAACTTATTGATTCGACACAAGGGGAGCCAAAGAATATTTATCAGCCTTAACAACTGAGTTGTCAATTCAGCTGCACCTGGAAACAATCTTGCTCACAACAGTTTATCAGTAGCAACAGTTTTGTAGTAGGAATAGTAAATCAGCAGCAGTAGTAAAGCAAAGACAGTAGTAACAAAAGCAGTAACAAAGGGATTCGAAAGGTAGACATAGGGATGGATGGACGGGCGTTGCATGGACAAGACAATTCACATAGCAATCAGAACATAGGGCAATTGCAGATAAATAAGATAAAGCACCCAAGTACTAGACAATCCTAGGCATGTGTTCCATAAATAGTCATACGTGCTCGCAATGATAACTTACACAACACCTTTTGTCCTGCCAGCCCGTTTGCAGCGGGGCCTCTAGGGAACTACTGGCAATTAAGGTGCTCCTTTTAATAGAGCACCGGAGCAAAGCATTAACACTCCATGAACACATGTGATCCTCACATCAAAGTCTTTCCCTTCCGGTTATCCCGATTTCTGTCACTTTAGGGCCATAGGTTCCGGACAACGACGTGTGTATACAACTTGCAGATAAGACCAAGAACAATACTACCATAATGAATCAATAGTACGTTCAGATCTGAAATCATGGCACTCGGGCCCTAGTGACAAGCATTAAGCACAACAAGTCACAACAAAGTCATAAAGCACTAATAAAAGATACTAGGCACTATGCCCTAACAATCTGATGCCATTACATGAACGAACTCATTCAATCCCTACCATCCCCATAGCCTACAACGGGGGATTACTCACTCATAGACGGGGGAATCATGGATGGTCGATGGAGAAGCGATGGTGATGATGATGGCGATGATCTCCTCCAATTCCCCGTCCCGGCAGGGTGCCAGAACGGAGTTTCTGGTGCTGTTTCGTGGAATCTAATGGTGGCGGCAAAGTGGAACTCCTTCTGGAAAACGTCGAACCCCCCAAAGTTTTTAGGCCAGAAGGCTCCTTATAGGCGAAGAGAGAGGCCGAGGTGCGGGGGCCACACCACCTCGGCGCCTGGCCTGCCCGCCAGTGGTGTGGCCACCCTGTGGCTCTTCTCCGTCTCGTATTCTCCCCGGAGTCTTCGGGTGAAAAGGATTTTGGCATATTTTCCGGATTTTTCACGATAGTTTATTTTCTACACAAAAAGTAGACACCAAGTCAATTCTGAAAAAAAGCGCTGCCGCATTAGTTGCATCCAAATCACACAAGTATAGAGGAGAAACAATAGCAAAAGTGTTCGGGAAAGTAGATACGTTTTGGACGTATCAATGGTTAATAACCGACAATGTGTTAGTGGCCTTTGAGTGCATCCATAGTATGAAGAGGAGGAAAAAGGCAAAAAAAGGTACTTGTGCGGTGAAACTGGATATGATGAAAGCTTACGATCAGGTGGAGTGGCCGTTCCTGAAGGCAATCATGCTCAAGCTCGGTTTTTCAGAGGCTTTTGTGGCACTGGTTATGAAATGCGTGACATCGGTTCAGTTCTCAGTCAAGGTGAATGGCGAGCTGCTTCCACAATTCTTTCCTTCTAGAGGGCTTTGTCAAGGAGACCCGATCTCACCATATTTGTTCCTGATGTGTGGTGAAGGTTTATCAGCTATGTTAAATCATTTCACAATGGGTTATGTTGATAGAGGTATTAGGGTGTGCTGTCGAGCACCCTGAATTACTCACCTGTTGTTCGCAGATGATAGTCTGATCTTCATATAAGCTACTGCACAAGGAGCAACACGACTCAATGTCATCTTACATATGTATAATGAGGCATCAGGACAGTTAGTCAATCGAGGTAAAAGTTCAGTATTTTTCAGCCCTGGAATCCCCGAGAACCAACGAAATGTGGTCAAGCAGGAGCTGAATATTGACGTGGAAGCTTTCAGTGAGAAATATTTGGGCTTACCGACGGCTGTTGGGAAGTTAACCAGTGATTCTTTTGATTATATTGACGAGACGGAGAGGAGAAAGTTGAATGGATGGGCGGAGAAACAGCTATCTTATGCAGCTAAGGAGACACTGATAAAATCAGTTATTCAGGCAATGTCTATCTTCAGCATGAGTTGTTTTCTTTTGTTAAAGGGGACATGCATGAAGCTTGTGTCGTTGGCAGCAAGTTTCTGGTGGGCAGGCTCAATTGACAAGCGGTCACTACATTGGTTGGCCTGAAAAGATTTAACAAAACCGAAATGTTGGGGGGTTTTAGAGATCTCGAACTCTTTAACTTAGCTATGTTGGGCAAACAAGGTTGGAGGCTGCTCACAAACCCAAATTCGTTATGTGCTCAAGTTTTGAGAGGGAGGTATTTTCCAAATGGGGATTTTATGAATGTGGTGGCGCCGAAAACTGCTTCTAAAACGTGGCGGGCTATTTTAGCCGGAAGGAAAGCGTTGGAAACTGGTTTGATTAAGAGAATAGGAGGTGGTGATACAGTTTCCATATGGGAGGACAGATGGATCCCTGGGTCCTTTTCGATGAGGCCAATGGGTCGACTAAATGACGCCAATCTGCATTTTGTCAATGAGTTGATTGTGCAGAATCCACAAAAGTGGAATGAACCAAAGGTGAGAACTACCTTTCTTGCACCAGATGTTGATCGAATTCTACAAATCCCACTTTGTCAATCAGCAAGTGAAGATTGGTTAGCATGGGAACATGAGAAATCAGGCATTTATTCAGTAAAATGGGCATACAAGGCGCTGGTTTGCTCACAGGAAAGACAAGATAGTGCGACTAGAAATGTGGCAACACATTCTTCTATGCTTGATGATGAGAAGTGGAGGAGATTATAGAAGCTTGATGTTCTACCGAGGGTACGTGTATTTTGGTGGCGAGTTCTCAGAGGTATTATACCTGATTACGCAACTCTCACCAGGCGGCATGTCAGAGTTTTAAGTACCTGTCCGGTGTGTAAATCAACTTCTGAAAATTTGCTACACGCTCTTGTTGAGTGATCTCATGCGCAGCTGTTCTGGAAAGCTGCAAGGGATTATCTCAACATCAAACTGCCACGTCTACATCATAATACGTGGGCAGATGATATTTTGTGTTCGGATATCTTTGAGAAGACGAACAGAACCAAAATTATCTCTATAATGTCGGCGATCTGGGACTCGAGGAATAGATGGAGTCATGATGATCAGGGCTATAATCCAAAAAAGGCAGTGGAGAATGTGGCAGAAACATTGTTAATGCTGGATAGCCTAAAGAAGAAGGTGCAGAAAGCTCCGGCGATTTGTACTTGGTATGCCCTAGAGGAGGGTTTTATCAAACCCAATTCTGATGGTGCAATTAGGGAGGAAGATGGCGTGGCATCCTCGGGTGGTGTGGCTCGAAACCCACGAGGATTCATGGGTGCGTGGTGCAAATTATATAGAGGTATAACTGACCCTCAGTGATTGAATCCCTGGCACTTCGGGATGCAGTTCTTTTTGCTAAAGAGAATCAATTTAGCAAGATCATTTTGGAGACTGATTGTTCAGAAGCGGTGCGTCTTTGGAAGGAAAGGCACAGTCAGCGGGCTATGATTGCCCCAATTCTGCAGGAGATTGATGAACTTAGTAGGTGTTTTACTAGTTTTTCCATTAAGTTTATTCGTAGATCTGCCAATTCAGTAGCTCACGAGTGTGTTCGGTATGTGTGTACACTCCACCTCTATGTGTTGGCTAGGTATTAGTCCTCAGTTCCTTAAGCATTGTATTCAGGCCGACGGTCATTCGGCTGTTTTAACTTTTAAGTTAATAAAGCTAGCAGGTTTTCAAAAAAAAAAAAGTCATGAACCCACGTTTCCTTCGCTGCTGAGCTGTCGCCGAGAATATTGTCCAACTTTAATTAGAGAATGGGGTCACCAAAATAAAGATTCCGAGTCACGTATATTCGTGTCTCGTTTTCGGAAAAATGAAGGAAGATTCAGTGGTCACAAAAAAAAGATTCTGAGCCACGCATATTCGTGCCAGTCGTTGGTAGTGGCGACAAAAACACGCAAAAAGCATCATCGGCGTATGCGTATCGATCCGGCTGAGCTGTGAGAGCCGTGTGGAGCATGAAACGTGCGCATGGCACCATCTATCTTCTCCCTGTCCATTAGTGCAATCTTAAGCTATCTAATCAGGTTAGTGCTGCGACGACTGCCAGCCCAGACGGAAAAAAAGGCGTCACTTCCACCAAATAAAAGGTGTGCCGATCCTCCCGGGATAAGAAAACTACCGCCATTAGTTTCAGGGAGGGGATACGTAACCATGGGCCAGCGCACGCCACCATGTATGGTTTGGGGTCTCGGAGAGCGACGGCCACGCTCGTTGTTGCTTAGCATTAGTTTCCGCACCAGTCACGTACCGATCGCCTCACGAAACTTTGTTTCCTATGGTTCGACCAGCTAACCAAAACTGGCCGTCCGATTAATAATTTGTTAATTAATTAACAAAAATCTGCGTCCCCGGTGAGGTAGGTACTTTCCCCCCGGCAAAGCTCCAAAAGGCCGGATGCGTCAGCAGCTGCATATATAAGCGTCGTAGGTCCCGGCCAGCGGACCTTAAAAAACCCTGTCAAATCGTGTCATCATGTAAGTATATGTATGTGTCCTCCTCATCCTCTTAAGAAAACCGCGAGCTAGCATTATTGGCATGTGATTGCTGTTTAGAACATTGCGCATACTCCAAGCTCGCATCGGCCAGATGCATGTGCGGCCGATGAATCCGGCCGTGACGTGGCCCAGCATGCATCCATCCCGATGTATGTCCGCTTGCGTTACCTAACGTACGCCCGCAATTGCCGACATCTTGCTTTGCGTCGAGGAGCCAAATCTTAAGCTCCCCTCGGGCAGCCAGACTATTCTCAAGAGATACTAGTAGTAGTATTTTCTTCCCAAATTGTTTGGACCCAATGACATCCCTCGATGAATCGACCTAGTGTGTAAAGCCTGGCTGGGTAAAACCTGCTTCCACCCTTTCCGCAGCTTTATACCGGTCGACCAATGTACGGACGACGTGCGTGCGTATACCCTGACCTCACGGCAGCTCCAAGGGACCCGTATTTCGGACAAAGAATCTGTCCGACTCGGCCCGTTTGTGGGAGTGGAGGACCGGGATGAGCCCGTTTGCGGTGCCTCGTGCCCCCAACCGCCCATCCTCCTCCAAAACAACAGTGCAAAAAATAATTATACAAATTATAATTAAAGATCTCGCGTAGTCAAAATATATCAAAAAGAGAACACAGATTTTATGGGTGGCCCGCACGATCGGGTTTGTTCTTTCCTGGCCGTGCGTCATACGTCAGAAAGTTTGCTAATGATTTTTTCATTGAAATACAAATAGCTTAAAGGGGTACAGTTGGGACTATCCATAAACTAATCTACTTCCTAAACTACATCGCCCTGGCGAAGGTTGCCCTTCCCGCCTGCCAAAGCCGCCTGTCGCCTTCGCTTTTTGTCATGTCTCGCAGGCGGCGAGGGTCTCCGCCTCCCTCGTCCTTGCCGCCGTTGCGGATGTGCGGTTGCTCGCCGCCCTCGCCTCTCGTTGGGCTGCGGCCACGGTCCCCGCCGTCTCGACCTGCCTGTGAGCGAACGTATTGAGGGCTTCTTCCCTGCCACGATAAAGGCCCGACAAGAGGCAATCCAAGGCACCGGCCTCAGTCGTCGCCTGCGTGACCTACCGCTGTTGTCCCTCCTCCACGGAGGCATCAGTGGCGACCCGGGCGGGCTTCTCGGCCTCCATCGCTTCCTTCGCATTCCGCTCGTCGCGCTCCTCGAGCTCCGCTTCCACCTTCATCGCCATGGCCACAGACTCCAGCTGTAGCCGCTCGCGGGGTTGTCGACCGGTGGCCTACCTCGCCGCCAAGTCTCGGGAAATCTCGAGGACGTAGGGGGGCACTCAAATGGGGTGGCCTGTTGATAGACGTGCTTCCCGAGGACGTAGGGGGGCACGCAAATGAGGACGTGCTTGAGACGCTGATTGACAATCAACTCGAGCTTGATGGCTGCCCGCGGACAGGAGGCACGCAAATGGGGTTGGCCCATTGGGAGCATTGCCCACCGCAAACGGACTCACGCGGGCGGCCTGTCCTCCACGCCGCAAATGGACAGAATCTGACCTACGGAATGTGGGGGGCGTTGGAGATAGCCTAACCTACGCCCGCAACTTTTTTTTTAAAACCAACCTACGCCCGCAACTTGGTTGCTGACCTTTGCTTCTACTGCCGACATCTTGCTTGCGTCGAGGAGCCAAAGCTAAGCTCCTCTCGACTTATTCGCAAGAGATAGTATTTTCTTCCCAAATTGTTTGGACCCAATGACCTCCCTCGATGAATCGACGTAGTGTGTAAAGCCTGGCAGGGTAGAACCTGCTTTTCCTCCCTCTCCACACTTTATACCGGTCGATCACTGTACGTACGGCGTGCGTGCGTAAACCCTGACCTCACGCCGCAAAATAATCGAGCAGTTGGATCGGCCGGCCGGCCTAACACCGAACACAGACCCCTGTATCCGACGCGCGCACGTCACCGGCTCACTCTAGCTCCGTCGTCGCGGGCGGTCGGTGTCAGCCACAGAAGCGCGCGCCACAGGGCAAACGGATCTGGTCCCGTGCCGTCTCCTCCGATGGACCGGTGTGTGGGTGTGCTTCGGTCGATCTGACGTTGGACGGCGCACTACCCGCCGGCCCGAGCGGCGGGGGCGGCGCACAGCGACTTCAACGGCCGCCGGGCGCGCCACGCGTCCCACCCATCCGTCGCCGCGCGGTGTGACCTGAGGTGACGCGTGCGTCCCCCGCTCCATCGGCCTTGGACACGGCACGACTGACACGCGGGCCGGGTGTGGACTGTTGCGTGCGTCGGCCGTGCGATGCCGGGGTGACGCCAGCTCCAGCGTCACCGACTCTGGCCGTCTCGGTCGCCGTCGTCGTTCGTCGTCGCAATTATGGACCCGTTTTTCACACTTGACACCACGTAGTACGTCACGCACTGTGTTCTTGTTTGACGAAGCCGGCAGGCCGGTCGGCTGGTACGCCACGCCATGTGCGAAATCTAGCTCTGCAATTGTACTACGTCGCATCGCGTCGATGGAGGAGGATCGATCGTACCGTCGAGAGTTCCGATGCCGGCATCTCCGGCCTTCACGCAGAATCTTCCTAGCTACCGATGGGTGGTTCGTGTTGCCCCGGATATCCCACTCATCAAACCCCCAAAATATCGCAGGACCTACGCAACGCGACCGATGGAATCACAAAAAAAGAAAAAAAATGCGACCGAAGCATCGCCCGGAAATTGCAATACCAAAGAAATGCCAACTGGAAATTCTGGTACTAGCTCGAGGAAGAATCAGAGCCAGTGGTAGTAGTACGAGCCAATTTCCTTCCTCACCACCCGCGCCGTGGTACTGTGGTTCGCTAGGATTCTTTCGTACTCCACTCATGCTATACTAGCTAGGTGGTGTGCTGAATTTAATGCCCGCTTGCTGTCCGTCTCCGGCCACGTGACGCAACCTCAGGCCCTACCGCTCCCCGTCACCACCCGCCCGACGTCACCCTCCCCATGTGCCACTCCGGCCCCGGGCCTCCTACTATATATAAACGCCTCGCCAAGCTCGCCTCTCCCGTCTCCACCTCCTCCGGATACATCCATCTCCACGGCGGGGCCGGCCTTGTCTCACGCCGTTCCGTTAATTCCTTCCGCGGCACGGCGGCTTGGATCGCCGGCTGTCCTTTTGATTACATCGTTCTCCACGGCGACGTCAGCGTCGGGAGGCGAGCATGCAGGCGGTGGCGGGCATCCGGCGGGGGCTGACCATCGACCCGGCCGGGGAGGAGGAGGCGCCGGCGGAGCGCTTCGGGCGGCTCGTCCGGGAGAGCCCCGTCGTCATCTTCGCGCGGCGCGGCTGCTACATGGCGCACGTGATGAAGAGCCTCCTCGCCGCGGTCGGCGCGCACGCCACCGTCATCGAGCTCGAGGGCGCCGCCGAGGAGCTCGCGGCGGCAGAGGCTGGCGGCCAGAACGCGGCCGTCCCAGCGCTCTTCGTCGGTGGCGCGCCGGTGGGCGGCCTCGAGGGCCTCATGGGGCTCCACCTCAGCGGTCGCCTGGTCCCACGCCTCGCAGAGGTCGGCGCCCTCTGCGCCTAGCGAAGCTCTCGATCCCCCTTCCGCGCGTCATCTTCTCTCCCGCACGTGTGCACCCTTCCTTCTCTCCGTATGTACATATGAAAACCATGAGCTCTTCTGTAATTTGCAAACTTTAGAGGAGTCGAGTAAGAAACTACACGATAAATAAGTTGTTGTGTACTGCAGTTTCTGCCAAATGAACCAAACGCCAGAGTTGGCTGTATGTAGGGTGGAACTAGAGCGTGTTTCAAGTTTCAAGACAAAAGGGATGGACCTAAATGTGATTATTACTACTACTCCTCCCTCCTCTAGTACTAGTAATTTAGTTTCGCAGACAGCAGCAACTAGCTGTTCGAAGTCCCTCTTGCTCACTTGTCAAAAGAAAAGCATGCTTCTGTTTTGTCCTGGTGTGATGTTCTTGTTTGGTGCCGATTAACTAGTGATGACAGCACATGATTGCCGTATAATCATGCTCGGAAAGCTCATTATTCTATGGCAGGAAGATAACATATTGAACTGCGGGGGTGGGGTGTGGCTAATGGAGGGGGACGTCAGCACTAACTTACAACCCTAATGGTTGCTTTGCGGGCAATGATCAAAGTGGAAAAATGGGCATCAGTCTCGCTTCGTACCGCGGACGACCGAACAGGGTACAGACCCACGGCCCACGGGAGGGAAAGAGGTGATTCAGAAACCATCAGGGCTTGTTTTGTACCGGTGTGTTTGAGTGGATTAGTTCGGTTAATCCCCAGGGATTGGGTCAAACAATTCCACTAACCCAATCCCCGTCGAGGGAGAGTTTCCAAAACGCGAGCAAAGGGTAGCGTTTCGGTTTACACGTGTATCAGAGTGTTTTGACCGGGATATTTGAGGCTGAGACCATCTAAAACCGGGCTGAAAAATAGCCTTGTCAGGATTTTCAGGAATCTGGGGTTGGCCATGCAAATACTCTCTAATACCTGACAAAACCGGTCGGCAAAACAAGGCCTCAAGGGTTTCCGTTCCTCTTGGCAGCGATAATAACACCGGTCCGTCTCGTCTTGACAACCCTTGTAGTCTTAACTCTTATGGATGTGGCGGACCTCGGACCCTTGCTGACGGGAGAGTCTATGTTCTTCTTTTATTAAGATTGGTGTCTTCTTCAGAATGTTGAAGCCGCTGCGATATCTTGAAATTACAATAATGTCCTCCCCGCTCTATCCTGCTCTGGTGGTGTGCCTAGTACCGACGGAGGGGGCGCGAAGTCATGTATGTGACGAGTCTGCTGGAGTCCGGTCGGTTTTTGTGTTTGTTGTATTGCGTGGTTACATGTCTGTCTATTTCAATAAACAATTTTTATCACTGACGTCGGCTAGTTACATGCATGTCTTTTTTCAATGAAAAATTTTCTATCATTGGCGTTGGTTGGTGCTCTCGTGCGTGTTTCTTTGGAAATTTAGCACGATAACTTATCGGCTATCTACTACAATAAGCTTTAATCGACTCCAACGAGTGAGAGACAAGGACAACGGCGCACCTTCATCTGCTCGATTGGTTGTAGTCATCGCTAGGTGACACAATGATCTATTTGTAAACTTTAATATTTTGAATTTCTTTATGCTACCGCTGATGATTACTATTGATAAACAGATAGACTTGTCAGAAAGAAGTGCGAAGCTGGTATACAACCTTGCATGTGGTCAGATAGTCGTAATGGAATTTGTCAAATCCTTCGATAGAGTAGGCTTTAACCTTTATAAAATCAGTGGAAGATGATAGAAGTCGTAAGCAATAATGCTAACCCCAATTATCTTCTGATCTATAGCTCTTCTAGCTTCGACTGGTCAATTTAAACGTACTTTGCGGTTGTAAATCCACGTCCATGAAGATGTGGAATTTAGGGTTGTATAAATCAGACGATTTCGTTAGTTTTCACTGTTGATCCGGACCGTTGGTTCCCGAACGCTCTATATATATCATACGGAGTACGTTGCGTTTAGCAGAAGGAAGGCGACAAACGTAGAGTAAAGACGTGCGGTTGCCAGCACTCCAAGCTAGGCATTGCGCGGCGAGGGCGTCGGATCGATCCGTGCATGGCGCGGCACGTGCCGGCCGCTTCATTCCCGGCGCAAGAGAGTAGTAAAATACTACAGAGATGGCGCCAAATTTCATACAGTAGAGTAGAGTATGCCCGAACGAGACAAGCTGCACACGATCCCACACTGTTCACCCGTGCACACACACAGTTTTACAGTAACTAATTACTAACCTGCAGGCAGGCCATGGGGCAGGTATATTGATTAGCAATGGGCCTCCCTGAAAAATACTGCTCCCGAGACGGGCAGCAAACAAATCAGGCTGACGTGCTCGTCTGACCAAGACACGTAAAATTTGATAGAAATAACTTCCCATCTGACATAGGAGTATGGTTGGCCGTGGTCAGAGACGTGTTGGCATTTTTGGTTTTCGTTTCAATAGTAGCGTTTGTTGTCTTCTTCTGCGGACTGCGGGCCAAGGTGGACACGTCACCCTGTCAGCGTGCAACTCGTTTGGTGTCTACTGCCCTCTGCGTCCGCAGAATTGCAGGGCGGATTTCATTAACTGCGCGCATGGCCAGTGAGGTTTCGAGCGAGGTCCTCTGAGTACGTGCGGTTCTGCTGTGTGACAGTGCTTTACTAATAAGTAATGTAATTCGCGTCGTCAGATCGGGTGCTGGTCGATAAAACCTAGTGAGGTGAGCGGAGCAGATCGCCCACCGATTCCTGCCTGCCGCCGTGCGTGCAGCGCCGGCACCATGGGTTCCGGTCACATGCTCTCGTCGCTAGCTCCCTCCATGTATGGCTCGTTAATCCCACCCCTACAAATCAGAGCCCAATCTCCGTGGTTTCGCCGGGATCAACGCGACCGGGTTTCGTCCCCGTCCATACTAGAGTATGTGTTCGGTTAAACCCGGCCTATTCCACCTCAAACCTGTCCATTTCGGAGGGATTAAAACCATCTAGTCCCATCCCATGAAATTATTCCTGAAACGGTACAGCGAAAAAATAATTCCGACCAGACGTACAAACGGCATGAATCTCGTTGCTCTGACAAGAGGCGGACTCCAGACAACTTGGCCAAGGCTCTGGACAGTCCTCGCGTCCGGGAACGATCCAAATTGGTGGCCGATGACGTGGAGCTCGCCATCATGATGACGAACATGCAAATGAGGAAGAAGATGATGGTGCTCCTCGTGTGGGTCCCATCTGTCAATCACATACCGAACCGGTATGTGGGATGAGATCTCCTTGGGCTGGTTCCTGGGCTGCTGCGCACGACAGATAAGAAAGAAAGGAAAATGGGTTGCCACCGGAAGCTATGTGCTCTGTTTTTCTTTTCTTTTATTCTTTTTCTATTTTATGTTTTTACAAAAAAAAAATCAAAATCGATTTCTGTTAGGTTTAAAATACCAAAAGTTTTTGGTAGAATATTTAAAACATTGTAGGGATCTATTGTAACCAACTGCCCCCATATTCTTTTTGGTGTTTTCAGAATTCAAATTATTTGAGAGGCTTTTACATAAATACCAGAAAATTAGGGTTTATGGTTTTGTTTACTATTTAGAGAGCCTTCCTAAATATGATTTTTTAACCACTTGATAAATAGAATTCTAAAGAATTAGGGTGGTTAATGATGGCCATAAGAGTTTTAGGTATGGTATCATATAATAATTGGCATATACATCATGATGGTTTAAATTTGTGGTTCACAAGATTGTGATCTCATCTATTCCATACTTATTTGGTTTTAGTGGTTAGGAATAATAAATATATAGAGTTTAAAATATATCCATAGGAATATTCTTGTAGCTAATTGAAAATAGAAATGGTTTTACTAATGTATATGAGATAGGTATAGAACTTGACAAGGCTTAATATGTATTCTTGCTAAGATGTTAATCATGAAAACCAACACTTGATATTTTAAAGTAGACAAGAATGGAATCATATACTAGTTGTTGACTACCTTTTCAAGTGTGGGTTGGTTCTTGATAGAAGATAAAAGTATAATGGATTGTAATGACTTTGATCGTACTCCTTTGGTCAAAGTTGAGATAGGCTTTACTCTTCCATGCTTCATAATTCTAGGCTTGTGATCATGGAATACCTTTCCTAGGCATACTATTGCTCCATAACAAATATCATGGTTTGTCATGATGAGTTCAATTCATAATTATTCTCTCATAAATAATTTCTCTTTATAAATCCATTTATGGGTCCTAGGAGCTTGACACCAAAGCTCTACATATTCTCCTAATAGAGATAGCTTCCATCTCTAGAATATCTCTGATGACTCCACATCTATTAGAATGTTTGACTCTCTTTCTTTCTAATCTACTCCTTAATCTAACTTAGAAACCTTAGAAGTTTATCACTAAGTCTCTTCGCGGATTCTTCTCTCAAGCAAACTTACTTATCTATAGCTACCAATAATGATTTCCATATCTTTATGAGAGTTGCCACTAACTCCATTTACCAACTTATTTATCATTCTATAACCACTAATATACATCCAATGGATTGTATGACCACAATCCACATCACAACCTAGGTATAGACCAATAGTTCTAAGTTGGATGATAGTAATTCTATAATTCAATGTTGCCCTGATATATAGCTTGGTCATAAAAGCATGGCTTTAACTACCCCATGTAACTCACACTCCATACTTCATCTTACACTAGTTTTACTTGATATGGTTAACCTAAAATAGCTCCTCTCTACTATGGTCTAATCCATTTTAATCCTCCAATGTCAACTTTGAATCCAATTGTAATTCAATCCTAGTGGTTTGAGCATGATCATTAAAATCCTTTGATCATATGTGACTTAGGTTTCCATTTGGCTAATAAATGTCTACTCTCAATCAAGCAATGTACTATACAATAACAACTATTCTCATTATTTCAAGTCAACCCTTTGGACAAAATAATATAATAAATCAGAATTTTGAAGGTCAAGAATTGATCATCATATACTAATGATTACCTAATACTAGAACATGGCCCAATAGAGCTAATGAAAAATAAGATGATGATAAACTCATGATGGAAATTATGTGGTTTATTTCATTTCTACTTGACATGACTTCAATAAGCAGTGTCTAGGAAATACCATGATAGTCATGGTAGAAATAAATATGAAAAGGATAAACCAATATTAGGTTATTAGATTCCTTCTACTTGAATTAATGCTTAATTTTGTATCAGTGAGTTGTTGTAAGGAATACCATGATGTGATCTATAGAAGTTCTAGTATTTTGTCCTTAAGGAATGTGTTGTTTTATTTATATTCCATTTTATCTAGCCCATAGACCAAATTACCTTTATCCAAAATAAGATTTTTAGCAAAGGTCATGTTGAAACTCATCATAGTCAACTTGATGATTTACTTCAATTCCATCAAGTTAAGAGAAGTTTTAATCACTTTGAAAGGTTTTAATAAAAGGCGCATGATACGTCCATTTTGCATCACTATTTTATATCATAATTTACTATTATCCATTGATATATTTCATATTAAGAGATGATACTTATGTTATTTCATCTATTTCTGCATGATTGATGACTTTCGAAGGATGAACCACCGGAGTTAGGATTCTGATGGAAAAAGCACTGTCCAGATGTAATATTTGTGAAGATCAGAAAATCCTAAAAAATATACGGAAATTCCTATTTTTTTAGAAGATGAAGAATGTCAGAAGGGGAAGTGGAGATGGGCCACAGGGGGCTCACACCACCCCCTGGCGCTGGCCCCCTGGGACGCGCCACTAGATGGTGTGGCCACCTTGGCCCACCTCCGGCATCGCCCTTCTGTATATATATTCCCCTCGGAAACCTAAAGTTCGGGGAGCAACCATAGAAAGACTTCGCCGCCTCTGCGGGGCAGAAACAACAGAGAGGGAAAGAGCTCCCCGGTAGGCAGAAATCTGCCAGCGAAATTCCTTCCCGAAGAGGGGAGATCGTCTCTATCAACACCGTCATCAAGCTAGACTTCATCGGGATCATCATCATCTCCACCATCATCATCACCAGCACCATCACCACCACTCCGTATCGCTATAACAATTGGGTTGAATCTTGCATAGTTCTTAGGGGAAACTTTCCCGGTGTAGATTAATTGTTGTAGTTGATGCTATTGAGTGGAACCATTGAATTATTGTTCATGTTCAGATTGGTACTTATCATTATTTCATCTCTGATCTTGATCCATATGATGTCTCGTGAGTAGTTCGTTTAGTTCTTGAGGACATGGGAGAAGTCATGTTGTTAGTAGTAGAATTGTGTTGAGAAAGATTTAATGATTTGATATTTAAGTTGTGGTGCTATTCTTCTAGTGGTGTCATGTGAATGTCGACTATATGATACTTTACCTTTATGGTCCTAGGGGAATGCATTGTGTATTTAGCTACTAATCATGGGGTTGCCGGAGTGACAGAAACCTAAACCCCCGTTAGGAAACCTTTGCATAAGGGAGTGTAGGATCTCAGAGTTTAAGGTTGCGGTTAGGTTTTGTATTAATTGCTTTCTTGTAGTTGTGGATGCTTGCAAGGGGTATAATCACAAGTATGTATTAGTCCTAGTAAGGTCAGTACATTAGCATAGGTTCACCCACACAACACTTATCCAACCAGAGAAGATTAATCAACTATATGAAGCGAAAGCACTTGACAATATTCCCATGTGTCCTCGAGAACGTTTGGTCATATTAAGTAATACAACTGGCTTGTCCTTTGATAAAGAAAGGATTGGGTCACTTGCTGTAATTATTATTATTGTCTTTTATTTACTCGCACTTTATTTATCTGCATTATCAAAAAAAACCTTAAAATACATTTGCTAAGTATTTACAGAGAATTCATGATCCAAACCACTTGTCAACACCTTCTACTCCTCGTTGGGTTCAACACTCTTATTTATCGAAAGTAATACGATACACCCCCTATACTTGTGGGTCATCAGCGCAAAAATTCTCCAAATTTTCTATGCATGAATGCAACACACACATATGTTCTCTATTTATTACTAGTCCCTAATTCATGGGATGTTACCATTTGTGTGCGTATGGGATGTCTTAGTGGGCGGTGGACGGCGGCATTGGGCCCCTTTTTCCCTCTCGTTCTTCTGGGGAGCTTCAGGTGTGAGCCCAATCTAGGTAGGGTGCTCAAACACGGTGTTATCCGGGGGTCCATGGCTATTTAGGGGGGGCTTTGGGGGCTTTGTCATTGTGATGGTTCCTCTGCCGCTTGAGCCAGTCGCTCTTCCTCCAGCCAGATCTAACAAATGTTGGGGCATTTCATCTTGATCATGCTCTCTCCGGGGACATCATAACTACCTCGGTGAATTACGCTCCTAGTTACAAGCCTGGATGAGCAGAAATGGTTGAAATAGTACGGTGGGGCCCAAATGCCACTCACAGGTAGACCTTTCGGCCGTCCCAACCATTTCCAAACATCGGGACAAGAACGGGCGGCGAAATCGGCAAAGTAAGGGATCAACTACATACACAAATGAGTATGTATGCAAGCCACCATACAATAGTACATCAGAGCCATTCCATCTAAAAGAAAGGAAATATAGCAACGCCATACGGCAAGATCCAAATACCCTAGATAGATATAATAGTTTAGGATATCTCCTCATACATCAAACATCAGAGTATATCAAAGCGGAAGACAAAATCCAGTACGGATAAGAAGCAAATCGGCATAAGATGCCCGTAAATAAACACATCCCCACAGATCTCACGGATCCTCGCTCCGGAATCTCTACAATCAATGATCGCTGCCCACATCGTCTCTCTTCCACCCAAGATCCATCTTATGAAGGTACCTGCTCATCCGAACTAATAATTTATCGTGTGAGACCCTAGGGTACTCAGCAAGTCTTTATGCCTCTAAAGGACACAACCTGGGGTGACGCAATTGCAGCAAAAGCTAAACCCTAGCAATTCTATAGAAACTCGCTAACCATCCGCCTAACCATAGATAGACGGATGTCCATGAATTAATAACAACATTATATAGCTTATAACGGTAATATCCACAGATCCATCCTCCTCCTCGCCACCGACGAGGAAGCGGACGTAACAACCCCATCCGCTGGCGCTTTTATTATCCATTCCATGAGTGTTGCACTATTTACTAGTCGTACCTAGTCTAGTCAAATTAAAAGCGGTACTTTAGTTATGCTTGTCTATGATCGAGAAACTATGCTCCAAGTCGTCCATAACCGCGACACGGCTTTCAGAAAGTTTTACCTGCAGGGTGCACAAATAGCAACACACACCGATATGCCTCGAAAACCAAATCAAAACCCAACGAGGCGCCACGACAAAAGCAATTACAGGATTCAGAATATTTCAGGGGCCACCCCATTAAGCTACCATGACGAAGTTGGCCGACTCGAGACGGACTCAAGGTTTGCGCCAATGGTCGGAACGATCGGGAACCCAAATGTGACTAGGCTTGTCGACACCGCTAAAACACTCCGCTTCCTAACAAAGACAAAGGTGCAAGACTCGCACAATTTAAATAAAGCAAGAAAGCATGGCATAAGTACAGATAGTAAATAAAACCTCAAACTAGTTTGTGGCACCAAGAAATAAGAATGAATCAAGCTCTGGCTCAGGGTGGTTCATAAGCCTCCTGATGTGGATAGCGCGAATATTCAAGGAATAGGAATCAAGTAATCTGGGTCCTACGGACACAAGTGAGCCTGAAAAACCAAATAGCGAATATGGCTCACCGATGCCACTTTCATTAGTTATCCCATTACTACTCAAAGTTAAGTTGTTTAGGTACCTCGTTATCCATCGACACTCACATACCCTACACATGTCGTTTCTACGACTCGCATGTCTCAAACAACTCCTGTAGTAATGGCTCATGGGATGGAGGAACAAGCTTCGGTGGGGTTTAAAAGTAAAGGCTATGCAATACTTGGGATTCAATTTAATGCAATCGCGACTCAATGATGCAAGAATAAGATAGAGGCAATAAGTACTATATGTATGCAAGCATGTGGTAGTGCTTGCCTGGCAGCTCAGTTGAAGCGAGAGAAGGATCTGGGTGGTACTCCTGGTTCTCTTGGTATATCCCCTGCTCAGCGTCTATTCGAAGAAGAACCAAACAAACAAGAGCCAACATAAATAAAGTGCGCAAGCATATGAATTAAATGCGACAAGCAAACAATCATGCCATGATGAATGATGCACAATTTACATGGCAATAAAGTAGCATGGCATGGGTGAAGTGTGGAATACAAGAAATAACCAATTTATTGAGTTTTGGGCCCATTTTATTCTCAAATTAGTTGCTGTTCACAATATATTTATATGATGCATGCTTCAAATCAAACCATGGAATGCATAAACAGAAAGGTCTCGTCGAGCTAATCATTTTAGACATATCATTTGTTAAATTTGGAGTTATAAATCAAAAGTTATTAATTAATTAAGGGAAAAGGGCATTTTGTTGTAATTTTAATCAACTTGGAAAATAAAGTGTCCAAAATATATTTTGAAGGGCATATTTGAATTCCTCACATTTTTCTGATTCAAAAACATATATTATTTGTTTAATTTGGATTTGTATTTTAAAAGTTATTTAAAAACAGAATTAAATTTGAATTTGATTTAATTTGAAAAAGATTTGAATTAAACAGAAAAGCAGACATACTTTTGTTACTCAGTTGAATCCAGCCACAGACACTGACCAGTGGGTCCAGCAGCTGACTCAGCAACACACGCGCGCAGAAACGTTTTACACCGTGGGTTAACCTAGTCCCTGAGAATGACAGGTGGGGCCGGGGTGCTCGCGGACCCACATGCGGGCGCCGGGCGTGACCTGGCGGATCCCCGGATTGCGGTTAAGGCTGGTATTATCTGGGGTTCTCTTCAAAGTTGATCGGGTGGTCGGTGGGGTCCTAGAGGATCGGGTTAAGGAAAACAAAACGAGGGGGGTTTTCCGAGAAGAGGACATGGCTCTGCTTTTTCTTCCCTACGTCATGGACAGATCGGTGCCGAACGCTGGCGCGCATGGATTCGATCATCTGGTTGCGGGAAGGCTGGCGGAGCCACCGTGGACGGGGGGGGTTGCCGGTGAGGGTCGGCACGGCTAGATAGGGCTCTGCGCGACGCGGGAGCGAGCATACGCTGCGCACGTCGGCGTGCAGAGGCTGTCGACGAATGGACCGGCGGATCTAGGCGACGCTGGCGTGGCGGAGCATGTCAGGGAGGTCGGGAAGCTCACCGGGAGAGGGTCGGTAGGGTCGGATCGGGCCGGGGAGCAGTTGATCGTCGACGAGGCAGAGGCCGAGCGGATTATGGTTTCGGGGTCGGCGTCGCGATGTCCTCCGGCTCTGGTGCTTCTCCTCCTCGACGGCGGGTACAGGCAGCCTCCTAGGCGTCTCCTCGTTCTTCCTCAACACCTAGAGCTCCTTGCCACCGCTGCAGTAAGTAGGAGAGAGAGGGACCGGTGGGTGGCGTTAGGGGGGTGGTGGAGAGGAAGGGGAGGAGAGGGCAGGTCCCGGGGAAGTTCTGGGGGATCTGGGCGAGGCAGAGAGGGAGTGGATAGGGACGGGAGAGGAGAGGGGTGCCGTGGGGGAGTGGTTGGAGATAGAGGTGGCTCGGCCACCTTTTTCTTCCTCCACCCTCACGTGCTCGGGCAGGGCAAGACCAGGCAGGGCAGGGGGAGGCTTCCAGGTGGGCAAGGCGAGGCCAGGGAGGCAGGGTCGGGGTAGGACCCGCTTGTCAGAGAGAGAGAGCTAGGGAGAGAGAGGTGAGGCTCGGGTAGGTTAGAGCTAGGCTCGGGTAGATGGGAGGCTCGGTTAGGGTTTTGGGGTAGCTAGGGTTGGGGTGGTCAGGTGGGCTAGCTGGGTGGGACCAGGGGACCATGTGGTGAGAGAGGAGGGAGAGGCCGAGAGAGAGAGAGGTGTGGTTTTATAAAAGATCCACTCAAAATCAAATAAAAATCCAAATGACAAGCAAAAAGGTGGTACTTGCATGGCCCATGCAAAATATTTATTGCCATTTTGATTCTTGTGAAAACAATATTATCACATGGCATTACTATTATGCATCCCCAAAATTGGGATAAAAGCCAAGCAAAAAGAATTAAAAGGAAGGTCCCAAGTGGAATAGATGGAGATGGCCATGTTTGAAATAAAATGGGACATGCTAGTGTGTATGTTCCACTAGATGATCAATAGTCCCAAAATATTCCAACATGAGCATAGTTCCATGATAATCCATATGGAAGCTAGGAGAAAAGGTCCCACTCACAAGGCATGCAAAGGTGGCCAAGTGGCTCTCATATATCAATGATGTGAAAACAACATGATGCTAAGATGAGAGCATGTGGAAAAGGATTGGATCCATCCCGACCCACATGAGCTAGAAGTAAAACCAATAGTGCAAAGCTCATATTTGGTTGGATGGTAGAATTATAAGGTGGTGAAAGAAAGGTGGTGGAGTTAATAAGAGATATGCCCCCAACTCAACTTGGGCATTTAAACAATATATCAACAACCAAATACAATATCAAGAGGCAAATACAATTTACAATGCATATGAGAGAAGATCCAAAACAAAAAGGGTTTTATATGATGCTCAAATGCAAGATGGCATGATGACATGAGCATGATATAATGATGATGCAACAATTATATATTTGAAGTAGCCATTATATAGACTAGGCTAGTAGCATTGCAATTGTTAGACAATTGGGATGCTACAACTCTCCCCCACTAAACAAGAATCTCGCCCCGAGATTCCTAGGAAAAAAAGAAAACAACACAAGGAGAGGCGGGTGTTCGAACGAAGGTGACCCTTACGCTCCCAAGTTGATGAAGAACGGAATGGTGCGACCACTACACCTTGCAAAACTTTCTAGACTTGTTGCGAGTCTTGCGTTTTGCTTGAGAAACAACGGTTAGAAGAGTTGAAGGATTGTCGTGAGACAAGAAGGATAGGATGGACATAGCTCCGGTTTTCTCAAGAAACATGATAAAAGAATAGAACCACTTGTGAGAGAAAAATAAAAGATGATGTATCATGGATAAAGAAAGGCACACCGTTAAGATTAAAGATTTTCCGATACTAGAGAGGATGAAACTTTATGTCGCCGGAAGGAAAAGAGCTAGATTGGAGAGGTTTGAACCACTATGATAATAGCATCGTACCTTCTCTCGGATTAGAGAAATGAAGTACGGAAACAATATTGCCTTCAAACAATAGAGTCCCTTGATATCGACAGAAAGATTTAGTTAGACATCGTCGGATTAGATTCTCGTTGCGCCGGTAAGGACCAAAGGATCACGCAATTGAGGTGCGCGGATATAACTTCCAGAGATAGATGTGAAGGTAGATCATGGTGGAATCCCGAGAATCAAAGAGTATGGAGGATCTGGAGTTTATTGTAGAGATACTTATTGCTTTCTTTAGCCTTGAGGCTAACGCAATAGATTTGCGGCTGATGGCATCAACCATAATTGGCTTTACCACAGCAAAAGAATTGATGAAACAAAGAGAAAGATAGTTTTCTTTCATCTTGTTTGGGGATGTCGAGCACCGGTAGAAAGACGAGGACCGAAAAGAGTTTGCGTTTGTTTCCACCAGATAATTGAAGATTTTGCTCCATCTAGAATAGATAGACCACCAACAAGAGATTATTGATTACCTTCTTCGAGAGAGCACTCCAGAAAAACAAAGGCGGAAGTAAAAGTATCGAGGGATAAAGGCCACTTCTAACTTCCGTGGAATGAGTGAAATCACATTAGTTCACCAATTCAATGTACGAGAGCGAATGATAAGAGTAGTGGTATGGTAGCTACTCCATCCCGCACTCGAAGCATTACTCCGCACATGAATAAGAAAACTAAGCAACCCAACTACGAAAACAGACTGAAGATCTTGACAAGGATAACTCATGGAACTCCGTTAGAAAACAAGGATAGATGCAAACGATTCACCGGATCCAAGATAGATAAAAATGATGATGTTGTCATCATGTCTGAAGTACCAAGCCATCGGAAAGATATGACGGAAGGTTACGGAGAACAACTGCAAGATTCAACAGCTACAGAAAAGATAACACCAACTTGAACAGAAAGATTACGAAAGATCTGAAAAGTCTTCATTGCCTCCGGTGGATTGAGCATAGACGATAGAACAAGAGGGTTTCAAAGATTACTTGACGAGATAGAGGTGAAAAGAACTCCATGTTGTTCTTGAAAAGATTGAGGGTGATTTAGCAGTCTTGAGGAATCTTCGGCGGAACGACGATGATAACTTGCCAACAAGGAACAACTCCGGATTGGTAGAAGATGGAAGATGGAATTAACAATGGACTTGCTAATTCCAGATTTGAAGCAATGTATTTAGCAGAAGGACGTGGTCGAGATAGGTGACTTCAAGAAGCCAGAATTCACGCTTTGAGACTTTGCACAGCAAAGTGCTCAAAGCTTGAGAGAAAGAGACACAGGTGATCTTCCATGTCCTTCCATTGATATCGAATAGGCAAGCATATTATCAACATATACCCCCATGGATTAACAAGTTATTCCCAGAATATCAAGTTCAAGAGGCGGGAGAAACAAACAAATGCTCGAAACACTTTCTGAGCTCAACGCTCTTAGAAAGATCAATCTTAAGAGCACGGGTTCGTGTTGAAGAAGATGCACTGGAAGAATAGATTATCTGGTCCTTCAGAAGAAAAAGAGATGTCACCTGGTTCACATTGTCGATTGGATCACCGGTTACAAAGATAAAGAGATCTTGGATAAGAAACGATGATAGATCATACCTTAAGCAAAGCTATCAGAGACGAAAAAGATGCAAATCCCTCGTATCAAAGAGAATTTTGCAGATAAGGAGTTCCCACAAAGATGTGAAGCATGATAAACAGATGATAGACCACCGTAGTGCCTTGAGAAACTCCGGATTGCCAAAGATACTTGAGTATGCATAGATATGATCACGGTGTACTCAAAATCACAGGAGATAACCTTATCCTCCAGATGGTGGCGGTTGATAGCATTTTTCCATATTCCAATCGACACTTATCATGAGTGGAATATAGCTATGCCGAGAGCCAAATTACAATCATCAGCATCGGATCGACACACGTTATGTAATTAGCCCAAGAGAAATGGAGATGAAACAAAACTCCAGGATTAAGCGCCGGTGACAAAAGAATGAGTTAGCATGGACATGCTGATAAAAGAGAGATAGATAATGTTTCACACACGACTGGAAAGGAGTGTGGAAACACAGATGTATCAAAGAAAATTTTTCCGCATTTTTCGGCATTAAAATACCAATAGATGCGCAAAATCACTTATCAGGTAGAGATTAGCAACAGATGCTTACACAGAAGGTTGAGTTGCTAGAAGGAAGGACACCCTTAAGAAGATGGCACCGGTTGACAAGGAGTCAAATAGATCGCGCCGGTTTTCAAAAGCCTGTCAGTATGGAATGTACCAACAGTTGATAACCAAAGGCAGATGGTGATAACAACTTGGATGCAACAGATAGACAAGGAATTACACACACACACACACTGTCTATGGTACTACGGAAACCCAGAACACGTGAATCCTAGTTTGAATTTTAAGAAGAGGATTGAAAACGTTACACTTCCTTACCAGAAAAGGGTGGTTGAGTGGGTAAGAAGAAAAGTGGAAGCAGTCCTACTCTCACGTTTTGTTTTTCTCTAGTATACATAACTACCAAAAATATTTGCTAGACAGACAACGACCATTTGGCTGAGACCCTGAAGGGCGGGATGGCTCTGATACCAATTGTAACTACCTCAGTGAATTATGCTCCTAGTTACAAGCCTGGATGAGCAGAAATGGTTGAAATAGTACGGTGGGGCCCAAATGCCACTCACAGGTAGACCTTTCGGCCGTCCCAACCATTTCCAAACATCGGGACAAGAACGGGGCGAATCGGCAAAGGAAGGATCAACTACATACACAAATGAGTATGTATGCAAGCCACCATACAATAGTACATCGAGCCATTCCATCTAAAAGAAAGGAATATAGCAACGCCATACGGCAAGATCCAAATATCCTAGATAGATATAATAGATTAGGATATCTCCTCTTACATCAAACATAAGAGTATCAATAGGAAGCGGAAGACAAAATCCGAGTACGGATAAGAAGCAAATCGGCATAAGATGCCCGTAAATAAACACATCCCGCCTACAGATCTCACGGATCCCGCTCCCGGAATCTCTACACCGAATGATCGTTGCCCACATCGTCTGTCTCTTCCACCCAAAGATCCATCTTGCGAAGGTACTGCTCATCCGAACCAATAATTTATCGTGTGAGACCCTAGGGTACTCGGCAAGTCTTTATGCCTCTAAAGGGACACAACCTGGGGTGACGCAATTGCAGCAAAAAGATAAACCCTAGCAATTCTATAGAAACTCGCTAACCATCCGCCTAACCATAGATAGGCGGATGTACGTGAATTAATAACAATGCTTATAACAGCTTATAACGGTAATATCCACAGATCCATCCTCCTCCTCGCCATCCGACGAGGAAGCGGACGAACAACCCCCATCCGCTGGCAGTTTTATTATCCATTCCATGAGTGTTGCACTATTTACTAGTCGTACCTAGTCTAGTCAAATTAAAAGCGTACTTTAGTTATGCTTGTCTATGATCGAGAAACTATGCTCCAAGTCGTCCATAACCGCGACACGGCTTTCAGAAGTTTTACATAGGGTGCACAAATAGCAACACACACTCGATATGCCTCGAAAAACCAAATCAAAACCCAACGAGGCATCACGACAAAGCAATTACAGGATTCAGAAATATTTCAGGGCCACCCCATTAAGCTACCATGACGAAGTTGGCCGACTCCGAGACGGACTCAAGGTTTGCGCCAATGGCTGTGAACGACTGGGAACCCGAAAATGTGACTAGGCTTGTCGACACCGCGAAAACACTCCGCTTCCCTAACAGACAATGCATGCGTACTCGCACAATTTAAATAAAGCAAGAAAGCATGGCATAAGTACAGAATAGTAAATAAAACCTCAAACTAGTTTGTGGCCCCAAGAAATAAGAATGAATCAAGCTACGCCTGTGGGGTTCATAAGCCTCCCGGATGTGGATAGCGCGAATATTCAAGGAATAGGAATCAAGTACTCGGGGTCCTACGGGACACAAGTGAGCCTGAAAAACCAAATAGCGAATATGGCTCACCGATGCCACTTTCATTAGTTATCCCATTACTACTCAGGTTAAGTTGTTTAGGTACCTCGTTATCCATCAGACACTCACATACCCTACACATGCTGTTCTACGACTCGCATGTCTCAAACAACTCCTGTAGTAATGGCTCATGGGATGGAGGAACAAGCTTCGGTGGGGTTTAAAAGTAAAGGCTATGCAATACTTGGGATTCAATTTAATGCAATCACGACTCAATGATGCAAGAATAAGATAGAGGCAATAGGTACTATATGTATGCAAGCATGTGGTAGTGCTTGCCTGGCAGCTCAGTTGAAGCGAGAGAAGGATCTGGGTGGTACTCCTGGTTCTCTTGGTATATCCCCTGCTCAGCATCTATTCGAAGAAGAACCAAACAAACAAGAGCCAACATAAATAAAGTGCGCAAGCATATGAATTAAATGCGACAAGCAAACAATCATGCCATGATGAATGATGCACAATTTGCATGGCAATAAAGTAGCATGGCATGGGTGAAGTGTGGAATACAAGAAATAACCAATTTATTGAGTTTTGGGCCCATTTTATTCTCAAATTAGTTGCTGTTCACAATATATTTATATGATGCATGCTTCAAATCAAACCATGGAATGCATAAACAGAAAGGTCTCGTCGAGCTAATCATTTTAGACATATCATTTGTTAAATTTGGAGTTATAAATCAAAAGTTATTAATTAATTAATTAAGGGAAAAGGGCATTTTGTTGTAATTTTAATCAACTTGGAAAATAAAGTGTCCAAAATATATTTTGAAGGGCATATTTGAATTCCTCACATTTTTCTGATTCAAAAACATATATTATTTGTTTAATTTGGATTTGTATTTTCAAAGTTATTTAAAAACAGAATTAAATTTGAATTTGATTTAATTTGAAAAAGATTTGAATTAAACAGAAAAGCAGACATACTTTTGTTACTCAGTTGAATCCAGCCACAGACACTGACCAGTGGGTCCAGCAGCTGACTCAGCAACACCTGGCCAGAAACGTTTTACACCGCGGGTTAACCTAGTCCCTGAGAATGACAGGTGGGGCCGGGGTGCTCGCGGACCCACATGCGGGCGCGCCAGCCGGGGCGTGACACGCGGCGGATCCCCGGGATTGCGGGTTAAGGCTGGTATTATACGGGGGGGTTCTCTTCAAAGTTGATCGGGTGGCTGACAGGTGGGGTCCTAGAGGATTGCGGGTTAAGGAAAACAAAACGGAGGGGGTTTTCTGAGAAGAGGACATGGCTACTGTTTTTCTTCCTCTGCGTCTGCGGACAGATCGGTGCCGAACGCGGCGAAGCGCGGCGCGCGGGATTCGATCCTGGGTTGCGGGGGTGCGCGCTGCGGGGCGGAGCCACTGCGGTGGACGGGGGTTGCTGGTAGGGGAGGGCTGCACGGCTAGATAGGGCTCTGCGCGACGCGGGAGCGAGCAGACGCTGCGCACGTCAGCGTGCAGAGGCTGTTCGACGAATGGACCGGCGGATCTAGGCGACGCTGGCGTGGCGGAGCATGTCAGGGAGGTCGGGGAGCTCACCGGGAGAGGGTCGGTGGGGTCGGATCAGGCCGGGGAGCAGTTGATCGTCGACGAGGCAGAGGCCGAGCGGATTAGGGTTTCGGGGTCGGCGTCGCGATGTCCTCCGGCTCTGGTGCTTCTCCTCCTCGACGGTGGGTACAGGCGGCCTCCTAGGCGTCTCCTCGTTCTTCCTCAACACCTAGAGCTCCTCGCCACCGGCGGCAGGTAAGGGGAACGGAGGGGACCGACGGTGGCCGGCGTTGGGGGGGGGTAGTCGGTGGTGGAGAGGAAGGGGAGGAGAGGGCAGGTCCCGGGGAAGTTCTGGGGGATCTGGGCGAGGCAGAGAGGGAGTGGATAGGGACGGGAGAGGAGAGGGGTGCCGTGGGGGAGTGGTTGGAGATAAAGGTGGCTCGGCCACCTTTTTCTTCCTCCACCCTCACGTGCTCGGGCAGGGCAAGACCAGGCAGGGCAGGGGGAGGCTTCCAGGTGGGCAAGGCAAGGCCAGGGAGGCAGGGTCAGGGTAGGACCCGCTTGGCAGAGAGAGAGAGAGCTAGGGAGAGAGAGGTGAGGCTCGGGTAGGTTAGAGCTAGGCTCGGGTAGATGGGAGGCTCGGTTAGGGTTTTGGGGTAGCTAGGGTTGGGGTGGTCAGGTGGGCTAGCTGGGTGGGACCAGGGGACCATGTGGTGAGAGAGGAGGGAGAGGCAGAGAGAGAGAGAGGTGTGGTTTTATAAAAGATCCACTCAAAATCAAATAAAAATCCAAATGACAAGCAAAAAGGTGGTACTTGCATGGCCCATGCAAAATATTTATTGCCATTTTGATTCTTGTGAAAACAATATTATCACATGGCATTACTATTATGCATCCCCAAAATTGGGATAAAAGCCAAGCAAAAAGAATTAAAAGGAAGGTCCCAAGTGGAATAGATGGAGATGGCCATGTTTGAAATAAAATGGGACATGCTAGTGTGTATGTTCCACTAGATGATCAATAGTCCCAAAATATTCCAACATGAGCATAATTCCATGATAATCCATATGGAAGCTAGGAGAAAAGGTCCCACTCACAAGGCATGCAAAGGTGGCCAAGTTGCTCTCATATATCAATGATGTGAAAACAACATGATGCTAAGATGAGAGCATGTGGAAAAGGATTGGATCCATCCCGACCCACATGAGCTAGAAGTAAAACCAATAAAGTGCAAAGCTCATATTTGGTTGGATGGTAGAATTATAAGGTGGTGAAAGAAAGGTGGTGGAGTTAATAAGAGATATGCCCCCAACTCAACTTGGGCATTTAAACAATAGATCAACAACCAAATACAATATCAAGAGGCAAATACAATTTACAATGCATATGAGAGAAGATCCAAAACAAAAAGGGTTTTATATGATGCTCAAATGCAAGATGGCATGATGACATGAGCATGATATAATGATGATGCAACAATTATATATTTGAAGTAGCCATTATATAGACTAGGCTAGTAGCATTGCAATTGTTAGACAATTGGGATGCTACACTGTCAGCACTTGGTGGGGTGCTGGTGGCAGGATTGGTTCCCTCTTTCTATCTAGACTGGTTGGGATGTCGGCGAGTTAGATGGTGTGTACGGGAAAGCAATGTATGGCTTCGCCCATTATCGGTGACAATGACATCTATGGATGCCGTTCATCTCCTTGGGGTGTGGCCATGACGCCCATCTAGTTGTTGATTGTCTTCTCCATTGGCACTTCTGATGCCCATGTGTCTTGTGTCATCTTCAAGTTCCTCTTTGGACTCTCTATTCGGTGTTGTCTTATCTCAAGTTAGCTCGTCTTATTCTGAACGGCGTTCTTTCATGTTTGTGCGACCACTCTTGAGCTTAGGGAGGTAGTCAGAGTTGGTGCCTTGTCACGGGGGACCAGCGTATTTCACCAGCCGGTTGCTAGCTTGGTTGCTAGGGAAATTCCATAGGTGTTCCTTTTGGTGGGTTAGAGCTTCTATGAAAGCTGTGCACCAGAATGATTATGTGAGTGATGTCTACGCACGCTTCTATTCTTGTAGATAGTGGTGGGCCTCCAAGTGCTGGGCCTCCAATACTGCGATACACCCCCTATACTTGTGGGTCATCAAGACTATTTTCTGGCGCCGTTGCCGGGGAGTGAAGCACTATTGAAGAGTGGAACTGGTAAAGGAAACTTCTACTGTGAGTATTATTTATTTATATTTGTTACTTTATTTTCAATATGTATAATTCACTTAGTTTCTTATTTTGGAATGCTACTACCACTGCTAAGGTAGTAGATGAACCACCACCTACTGAAATTGATCCTTTTAAAATACCTACAATTTTTTTTGATTGTATTATGGATAACTACTATTTTGGAGATGGTATTGTCCATCCCGGTGATCATTTGCTTTTTATACATGAATTATGCGGATTTTTCAAGTGTGCAGGTATTACAACAGATCAAGTTAAGAAAAAGTTATTCTCTATATCATTGAAAGGCAGAGCTGAGGAATGGTATAAGCTACTAAAGAATGGCCAATCTCTTGAATGGGAGGAAATTGTACCTCTCTTTTATTCCAAATTTTATCCTCCAAGTGAGATTCATAAATATCGAAATCAAATATATAACTTTTGGCCTCATGATGGAGAGAGTACCGCCCAAGCTTGGGGGAGATTGAAGTTACTAATGCTCAAATGTCCTATTCATGAGCTCCCTAATAATATTATTATCAATAACTTTTATGCAAGGCTTTCTCTTCATGATAATGATTTATTGGATGCTTCTAGTGATGGATCATTTACACGTATGAAAGAAGAAGCTAAATGGGATCTTCTAGACCGTATTCAAGACAATGCCGAAGCATGGGAGAATGATAAATGAAGAAAGTGAGGTATAAATTATGATTATGAATACATTAAATCTTTTATGGGAACTGATGACTTTCATAATATTAGTGTTGCTTATGGTCTTGATTCTCAAAGTATTGCAAATTGTTTTAAGGCTTTTGCCTCTTATATTGAAATTCCTAAAAATAAATGGAACAAGTATCATGAGCCATATAAAGATATTGTTAATTGTGTTCCTGCTAGAAATAGCGAAGTTTATACGGATGATTATATTTTATCTGAACCTTACATCGAGAAAATACCTTTTCCTGTTAAAGTAAAGGAACATTCTATGATAGCTAGTATGGTTAACAAAAGTACAAATAAAGTTGTAGAACCTGATGAACAAATATATGTTGAACATGCAATAGCAAATGTGAAAGACCTTGTTACTAAAAATGTAGAAGATGGGCACATTATCCTTTGTAAGGGTACTTCTAATATTGTTTCACATCCTAATAGAACTAGGAAAGCTAGTGTCCCTGTGTTTTCTGTCATAATAAGTGATCATTGCTACTATGGTTCATGTGATAGTTATACCGTTAAATTTATTCATGATGCTGAAAGTTATTATGAGAGAGGGGAAAATGTTTTTATGCATCTCAATAATATTAAGTTTCCTTGCTTTATGCTGAAAGTCTTCATGTTGCACTTGTTTTGCCTTCCTATGCTAGTAGCCTCTAGTTTCAATAGTTTATTTTCTTACAAAATTCCCTTGCATAGGAAGTGGGTTAGACTTAAATATGTGTATATCTGCTTCTTTATGCTCTATTTTACTTTAATTCATATTCTTATGTGAGCATCATTGAAATTTATCATGCCTATCTTAATGGCTATAAGAAAGAGCTTTTTGGGTGACAGCCCATTATATTTTTGCTTTTAGTTTATTTTTTGTTTATTTGCGTCTTGGAAGTTACTTCTGTAATAACCTCTCCTTATCCTTTTTGTTTGGTTTTTGTGTCAAGATTAGCCTCTAATGACAGAGAAGTAAGATTTGGGGAAGTTGCTGTCCCGAAATAGATTTTTGTGCTTCACTGTAAAAAATCATGAAAAATCCCAGAATGTCGTACTGATCTATAATTTTTTGTGTGCATGCCCCAAGTTATTATTTAACTTTCGCTAGTTTTGCACTTTTTGATTTGAGAAATGATATGTTGCCAACGTATCCATAATTTTTGATGTTCCATGCTTGGTTTATATCTACTTTCTTATGTTTTGTCCACACTTTGGAGTACTTTCTACACACTTTCTTGGACTAACCTATTAACAAGATGCCACAGTGCCAGTTCCTTATTTCTGCTGTTTTGGTTCCAGAAAGTCAGAAACTGAATATTCTCGGAATTGGACCGAACAAAAGCCAAAGTCGTTATTTTCCTAGAAGATTCACGGAGCTAGAAGGAGATACGAAGGGGGGCCACAGGGTGGCCAAACCACCCCTAGGCATGGGTCCCCCTGGCCGCGCCAGGGCATGGTGTGGGCCCCCTGGCTGCCCATCGACCTTGCCTCTTCGCCTATAAGATGCCTCCCGATGCAAAAACCCTAAATCGTCAAGCCTCTAGCCACGAAAAGTTCCGCAGCGCCGCCGCCACCGAAGGGGAGATTCAGGGGACAGAAAGTCTCTGTTCTGGCACCCTGTCGGGACGGGGAAGTGCCCTCGTAGCCATCTCCATCGATCTCCACCACCATATCCATCACCGTTGCTGATTCCCATGATGAGGAGGGAGTAGTTCTCTCTCGAGGCTAAGGGTTCTACCGGTAGCTATGTGTTCATCTCTCTCTCTATGCATGATCTTATTGAGATCATGAGCTTGTAATCTATAGATCTACCTTGCTACTCAAGTGCTTTAATAGATCTCTGCTCTCCCCATGTGTGTGAAAGTGACAGCATGCACACCATGGTGGCACTTAGGCTAGAGATTACAGATACTTGTTATGAGTTATATTTGGAGTTGGCTGTTTCTATGAAATTATGGTGTTTGTTGGAACCATCTAGAGCTCAAGGTGACAGTGTGGGGTTATCTAGATAGGGAAAGCAAACTTTGAGGTGTGTTGTTATAGCCCTACCATGGATTAGAGTGTCCAACCGGAGAGTAGTTCAGAGTAGTATCATAAAGAGAATATATTTATATGAGAGTGTTCACTAGTAAAAGTATGATCCCTAGGCCTTGTTTCTAAGCATTGAAACACCGTTTGCAACTAGATTTGTTACATGTTTGCTTGCTTCCATCTCTTTTGGTCTTTAGTCTCTTCCACGCCATCAAGCTATATTCTGGCACTGTTACCACTTATAATTATCCATACCACTTGTATTTCACTATCTCTTCGCCGAACTAGTGCACCTATACACCTGACAAGTGTATTGGGTGTGTTGGGGACACAAGAGACTTCGTGTATCTTGATTGCAGGGTTGCTTGAGAGGGGATACCTTTGACCACTTCCTCCCTGAGTTCGATAAACCTTGGGTGATCCACTTAAGGGAAAACTTGCTGCTGTTCTACAAACCTCTGCACTTGGAGGCCCAACAACTGTCTACAAGAATAGAAGTGCGTAGACATCAAGCTATTTTCAAGCTGTTGCGGGGAGGTAGTATAGGCACTCACATCCTCCGTGTGAGTGCTCAAGTTATTCCTTTAGATTCTGCAATTTTGTCTTTTTGTTTCTTGTTTTCACTAGTTAGGCTTAATGGAAAACAAAAAAAAATTAGAGAGCTTTATAGTATTTATCTTGAGTTAGGACATGAAGTGTTTGAAGAGAAAATTTAAAAACCTATGGAACTTTATTTGCATGCTAATAACAATGTTGTTAGTATGAATTCTTTGGACACCATTATTGCTAATGCTATGGAAAAGTCTAAGCTTGGGGAAGCTAGTTTTTATGAAAATGATCTTTTTAGTTCCCCAGCTTTGGAAGATAGCTATTCTATTGCTTATGATGATTCCAAACCTCCAATATATGATGATTACAATGATGAATATGATATTTTCAGTCCACCTACTATTGAGGAGAAAATTAATTATGATTATAATATGCCTCTTATATTTGATGATTATGGTGATGAGAATAATAATGATAGCTATTTTATTGAATTTGCTCCCACTACGATTAATAAGAATGACTATTTTTATGTGGAGAGTATTAATTCTTTTATGCATGTGGCTCATGATAAAAATGTTTTATGTGATAGTTATATTGTTAATTTTATTCATGATGCTACTGAAAGTTATTATGAGAGAGGGAAACATGGTTTTATGCATCACAACAATATTAAGTTTCCCCTCTTTATGTTGAAAGTATTGAAGTTGCACTTGTTTTTCTTTACTATGCTTGTTGCTTTGTGCTTTCATGACTTGTTTCTTTACAAGATTCCTATGCATAGGAAGTGGGTTAGACTTAAATGTGTTTTGAATTTGCTTCTTGATGCTCTCTTTTACTTCAATTCATATTTCTTATGTGAGCATCTTCTCAAACTATCATGCCTAACTTAAAGGCGTTAAAGAAAAGTACTTCTTGGGAAATAACCCAATATTTTTATTGAGTCTTGGAAGTTATTACTTATGTAATAACCTCTCCTTATACTTTTTGTGTGGTTTTTGAACCAAGAATAACCTCTAATGAGAGAGAAATAAGACTTGGGAAAGTTGCTGTCCCGAAACAGATTTTTGTGCTTCACTGTAAAAATTCGTGTAAAATCTCTGTACGTAGGTTTGAGGTGTGAATTTTTGTGCTTATGCCCCAGGTTGTTATCTAACTTTCGTTAGTTCAACACTTTTTTATTTGAGCAACATAAGGTCTTCGAAAAAAATTGGTTTTTACCTGCTGGTCTGGTTTGACAGATTTCTGCCATTATTTATATTTGCTTCTTGTTGGTTCCTTTTTTAGTTCTGTTTGGGGAATTGAGCTTTTTGAGGGAAGTGATACAGTAGCCAATGTTTTAATATATGTTTTATTGGTGTTGGAACTGAACCAAAAGACTTATTATCTTGAGTGCACTAATGCTTCTAATAAAGATTGTGTGAAGTTTTGTATGAAGGAAAAATTTCAGGTGTATGGAAGGAATGAGTAATGAGATGAAGGATGGACTAAAGCTCAAGCTTGGGGATGCCACGCGTGCCAAGAATTACATGCGTCAAAGCTTGGGGATGCCCAAGGCATCCCCTTCTTCATCAATAAAAATTCCAGGTTTCTTCCAAACACTTCATTTTTATTGTTTCATGCATAGTTGTGTTGTTCTTGGAGCTTCTTCTTTTTCGTTTTCGTTTTGGTTTTTCATTTGCTTTGTTTTCTTAGTTTGCTAAATAAATTGGTTGGACCCCCTCTTTCATGCATTAGTTTTCGAATCGTTTGGTTTGGATTGGAAAAGAGTAGGAAAAGTTCATGCTTAAGTGGTATAAAAGGAGTTTGTTTTTGACTGTGACTTAGGCTTTATCATGAGAATATCATTTTGCGGCCCGAAAGTTGGGGTGGCCAGGCAATGCGGTACCCAAGTTGATTTTTATCACCGCGATTCGAAAAGTTGGGGCGCCAATTGCTGAGAGGGGTCTTTCGAGTGAATGATGGCCAAACCCAATATTTTCAAATGGCGCCCGTTAAGTAAGGATATTCCGTTACACTAGTTCCTGCTGTGCCCCCTCCTTCGCCGGTCACTCTTCTTAGCCACCTTGCACGTGTCGTAGGGCAAATCCATTACTGTACTTTCCTAACTCTCAACACTGAATCTTGCTGTGGCGGCGGCGGTCCCTTTTCTTCCCTTCCCCGACCCTAAATCTGCCGGCGGCGGAGGACCTTTTTTCTCCCTCCCCCGACACTGAATCCGGCAGCGGTGGCCCAGCATGTCTTGCAAGGCGAAGGTTGTAGCTACGTCGCTGACTGAAAAGGGTCCGTCGGGGCCCAAGTCTGGGGCTCAACGCGTAGCAGCGGCGAGGTCTTCAGCCCCGGTTAGCGAGGAGGCCAGCAAAGATTCTGCTCCCAAGGTACCTACGAGCAGCGGGTTGAAGAGAAAAAGCAAGGCCGGCGGCGGATTGTTCGGCTCTGGTGGGCGGATGCAACACTCAAATCTCGAAGAAAAAAACCCGGGAGAAGAGCGAGAGGTGAATTTTTCTTATCTTTGCCTCATCTTGCAAGTAGATTAGTTACGGCATAATAGAATCGAATGAACGGAAATGTTCCCCTTTTTAATCAAATTAGGCACAGCTTTGATACAAGGGACCTATATGAGTTCACAGTTCATGTTTGCAGTACACTGCAAAGCTTGATTTTGGTTGCGAGAGGGTTGTGTTCGGGCAAGATGTGCATCTGCTTGTGAATTGCAAAGAGGTTGTGTCTGTTTCACAGCTGGTAGATATGCTTGCCACTAGAATTCCCTAGGGTTCTAGACAGAGGACAAAATTGGTGTGGCACAACATGAATGATACCTATCAGCAAATTGAGCACTCCCATGAGCTTCAGATGGTTTGGGACTGTTGTGCAGCTGATCGTAAGGTGAAAGTTGAAGCGATGATTGATGATATGTATGCAGATGCTGGAGATCTTGCCGCCAGAGCTTCTGCTCCTAAAGAATATGGACCAATAGATGCTGATCTAGATAAGTTCAGTATACGCATAGAGGTGGATTCATACATGGCAAAACTTGATGAGGGAGTTAATAATCCAGTTTTGTCATGTACTGTGGAGATCACTGTGGATTCCAAAAACATAACTCTTGATGAAATGAGAGAGATGATCGGTAAGGAAATCAGTATTGGCCCTAAGCAGATGGCAAAAATCTGGTGGTGGCATCATAAGAAGCAACAATTCATAGATGTTTTGGATACTGAAGATCTTATGCAGATTATGCGGCAAAAGAAGCAAACCAGGAAGGTGTTCTTCCTTGGTACCATTTCTGATGTTGTTGAACAGGTTATAGTGGATGTAGATGCCCTTGTAGTGGCTGAACAGAATGAGGTGGCTGACATTGATGAGATCTGATGAGAGCTGCTACCCTGGGCTTGTCATATGGACCGCGGGGTTCCCCTACCTGTATTTGTAATATTGAATGTTGTTGCATTTAGAGCGTGCTTCTGTGATTATGTTTGTTGAGAGATTGCGATATAATGTTGTGCGTGCTGTTGAGATTTTCGGACATGTCACTCACTGAAACCATCATTGATGTAATAAGACATAAGTACATTGTAGTTGACATGATTATGTTTCTTAAGATGATGTACCGTACTTGTTTTTGTTATTATGTTTGTTGGGACATTGTAATGTAATGTTTTGTGAAACCATGACTAGACTAGTGATGCATAAATACATTGTAGTTGACATGATTATGTTTCTTGAGATGATGTACTATACTTGTTTATGTTATTTTGTTTGTTGAGAGACTGCAATGTAATGTTTTGTGAAACCATGACAGGACAAGTGATGTGTAAGTACCTTGTAGTCGACATGATTTTGTTTCTTGAGTTGATGTAATATACTTGTTTCTGTGATTACGTTTGTTGAGAGATTGTAATGTGATGTTTTGTGAAACCATGTTGTGGTTATGTTTGTTGGGAGATTATAATGTAATTTTTTGTGAAACCATGACTAAAGAAGTGATGCATAAGTACCTTGTAGTTGACATGATTTTGTTTCTTTGGATGATGTAATATACTGGTATGTTTTTGTTAGGCAATGAAATTGGGATGGAAGGAGTGCAGGTTTAATATTTGAAATGAGAATGTGTGAAGAGAATCCATATCAGGCAGGAGACAGTAATCCAGGGAAAGGGCATGGTATCCATTAAACTATTGTAACATGCCAATTTAGTCATCGTTGCAGCGGTAGAAGGGTTACTCTCTCTCTCTCTCTCTCTCTCTCTCTCTCTCTCTCTCCGACGCCGACGCATTCGCCGTCGCTGTCGCCTATGATGATGAATTCGCCATGCTGTCCTTGAACGACGAGGACGACCAGTCGAGCAGCGACAGCCTTCTCTCTGACATCGAGTATTCCTTCCACGATGTGAGTTCCTCTGTTTTCTTGGGCTAGGGTTAGGCAATGGTAAATCTCTCGATCTGAGCTCCATATGTGCATGCAATCATGTTCGATTTCAGCTTTGCGTTTACCTATAGGTACCAAGGACGATCTACGACTCCGAATGGGAGGGCCTAGATCTCGATGGAGAAGTGCCATGTGACCATGGGCTAAAACTGAGGAGATATGTTGGATTCGAAGGCAGTAACACTGGGAGAAGGTTTTTGGGCTGTACAAATCAGGTTTGTTTACATTATGTGCAACTGTGACATGAAGTAAAATGTATCGTGCATGTTCATAACACTATAGTGTGTGTGTTTTTAGGTTGGCCCGGTGTGTAAAGCAGTAGAGTGGGTGGATCTTGAGTGGCCAGATACACTTAAGAAATGTTTGGCATAGTTATGGGAGATGTATGAGTTGGAAATGTCGGGGAGATTTACTGATGTAAGTGATGCAGCTGAAAAAAATTACAAGCTGTCAGTACGAAATAAGGAGCTGGAACAAGAAATCGAGAATTTGCAGTCAAGGCTAACTAACAGAATCGATGGGAGCTTGGTTGTTGGAACTGCAAAGAAGCTTCAGGATAGTCACAGGTTGCTGATTCATAATGCAGAAAAGGAGAGAGATTAGCTCAGGGAAGACAAGAAGAAGCTAGAGTACTGCATTGCGGATCTGTTGAAGGAACTGAAGAAGGCGCGCGAGGGTGAACAAGGATAGACTATAGAGGATAAAGGAAATTCGAGATGAATAATTTATGTTGTACCAATGCCTGAAACTAGTTAATTGTAAGACGTGTAGTTGCGCTTTCCGAACTAAGCCAAACTCAATCCTCGAGCAAACTAATTTCATATGAACACACATATCGTGCATAGAGTTAAGTTCACGCTTACAAAATCACCACTGCAGAGGATAAACTAGGCAGTTCAGTACTAAATAGACATATGTTGTGTTCAAGCGAGCCTGGCCCGGAGCTGCCTATTTTCCTCCCTAAGATTGGCCAGCACCTTCAGTACTATGTCGTGCTTCAGCTGTAGGTTTCAGCGCTTCGTCACGGATTGGAGAATTTTGTCCGTAGCCATACAATTTTCCTTCAAGATCCCTTTCATGATCTCCGTCTGCTTCCTATCCGAGGCGCGACCTTCACTGTGTAGCTTTGCCCAGTCGGCATTTAACTCCTTCAGTTTCTGGCACTTGTCAGAAAGGACCACGACTTCAGCACGCAGTTGGTCAAAGGCCAGTTTCTGGGAATTCCGCTTCTCCCTTTGGATTGCTATCTTGTCATTTAGCCAGGTCGCCAGGTCCTGGTCGATCTTTTGCCTCTTTCCCTGCAACAAAAATACATAGTATGGTTTGTTTAGTTCACCAGTGACAAGCTGGTTAGTTTCCATAATTAACTGAATCGACTAGTGGCACCGCCATAATTTCAAGGAAGAAGCAATCTAGGACTAATCAACATTTTATGAATCGACTAGTGGCACTATCATAATTTCAATTTCAAGACAAATAAGATTTATCAGCAGTTTAGTGTCCGTGGGTTTTTCCAATATCACCAAATAGTAGTGGGAGAGTGGCAAACTCATAATGCAGAAACCCATGTCCAGATACATAATGGAAAGAGAACATGTTGTCCATTCATGAACATGAACACCAACACATGTCCAGATAGATAAGGAGTTGCCCTAGGATTCTTATTGCACCCTATAATGGGAAGTACATGGGCATTGCTCCCTAACCCTAAACATTACAAAAGGAGAGGAGGACGAACTGGTATTCATGTCCCCGCTTAACGGAATCAGACTTGGGCATTGCTCGATACGCCTGCACATGCCCTTAGCTCCTCGTTCTCTTCCAACACCCTCGAGTACGGTGATCCCTCCGCTCATGTCCGCCTTCATCTCCTTGATCGCATCCAGCAACGGTTCCTGTCATGGTAGGCTCGATGGTAGCCTTGGTTTCCTCGACGCGCCCTTCCGAGTGCCTCACGACTTCGGCCCCGGAGGAGAATGCACCTTTCCACAAGATTCTTCTTCTCCTCCGTGAGCTCGTTGATTATCTTGATGGCCTGTTCTTGCCTGATCAAGTTACGGTCGAGCACTTTCTACAGCCTAACGACGTCACGTGAAAAATCTAGCGAGATCTCCTTCTACACAGATAATTGCTCGCGTAGGCTCTCATTAGCTTGGGTGAGGGAGCGTGCAAGCTCATGTTGGTTGGCAATCTTGGAACTGATCGCCACCTTCTCACGGTACTCGCCTTCGATCGTGCATCGTTCATGTTAATTGAAATAGGAATTCTACAATTACACTCCAGGTCCCGGGTGAATACTAATACAGATCAAAAAAATCCCCGTTGAATCTATTGGCCACATTGTTAAAAAATGGACCTTGAGATCTATTCATGACCACGATAATTAAACTAATCCTAATCACAAAAAATCCATAGTGAATCTATGAACAACGCGTATTAAGGAAAGACCAAGAGATCCAGTCATATTCATGAAAACTAATACAACTCGCAAAAGAAGAAGAAAAACCAATGCGGGGCGGACAACATCTAAGAAATCCACATCATAACTCGGAGAAATAACAGTATAGAGATTTTCTACCTCGCTGAGACATGGAATGGGGCCGAACGGGTCCTGCAACGCCTCCGTCGTGGTGGATTCGGGCTCCACGGCTGACCTGTAATACGTAGAAGAGGAAGGTCCAGAAGAAGAAGAAAAACAAGAAGAAGCTGATTAAGATCATGATGGAGAGGGAGATGGAGAAGAAGTAGAATAAGGAGACCAGACTGGAGGAGCCTCACTCGCTAGAACATTCAGCGCCATTGTCGGGGGAAATTGGGCCTCGATGAGAGGGTGGGCTTGAGCGGCTGGTAGAGCAAGAAGTGCCTCGTGGCGATTTCTCTCCCTTTTCTCCGCGAGGATCGTCGACCGACCTCTCCCCCTCCTCAGTGGAGCCATGGCTTGCAGGGTGAGTGTGGTGGCGGCAGGAGGAAGGAGATAGTGATTATTAGTGTGGGAGAAGAGTAAGAGTATAGGCCGTGGTCCAGTAGTACTAGTACTATTATACAAGTCCACCGTGTACGGTCTACCTTCTCAAATAAGCTAGGGAGGCAGGGGTAGGGAATCGATGGGACTTGTCTTTATTGCGATGGACACTTCAATGGTCTTTGGCGCCGCCCAAAATCCAGTATATAATAAGGGGAGTGCGAGCCGGGTGGTCGTCACGGGAATCGGCGCACACATCCCGCGTGCGTGTGTCACGTGTTGATGGGGCAATGACGCACGCAACTGCTGCATGATCACGTGGGCACGTCCAACTCCGTCGAACTCCACGTGACAGGCATGCACGAGATATTTACGAGTCTAGAATACGTTGTGCCACTTTTGTTGTAATCAAATTATGTTCAGTACGCGAGATATTACTTTTTTTTTGATAATCGACAAATGCATGCGTGGACACGACGCACGAAACTGCTGCTCGTCCTTGATCATATAGGCACCCCACTCTGTGTACCCACCATCGACCATTCGGTGCAACTACCTCGAGAACGATGCCCCCTCGCCATGGCAATGGCAGGTCCAAGCCGTCCACTGACCGTCTTGCGTCCCCGTCTCTTCGCTGCATCGTCTGCGAGGCAAAGACGTCGTGTCCGACAGCGCTAGGATCCATCGACATCGGCACTCGAGGATACCGCAACGTCGAAGCTCGTACCGGCCGCGTAGGAGGAGCGTGGGGTACCTGCAGCGTCGGACGAGCGCAAAGTAGCAGCCCGGACGGGGTGCGTGTTGCTCCGGTGAGTACGGACAAGAAGAGAGGAGATAGCTATTTGGACGAGTCCGACTCGGCCAACGAGGAGGCGTTCATCGATCAGTTGGAGGCAGAAGCGGAGGAGATTGACATGGACCCATGGGACTATGAAGAGGAGGAGGAGGAGGACTCCGATGAGGAGATAGCGTGCTTATTTGAGGAAGGGGGCGGTGTCGAGTCATCAGAGGAGGGCACCGACGGCAGCGATGGCATGGACCATGGTGTTGATGAAGACGAGGACAAACCAGAAGATGAAGACGATGGCTTCTTCGAAATATGATCATTTATTTTAGTTAGATAGATGGATTTTCACTTGTTTATGGGGGTAAAGTATCGGTGGAACGGATAGAGAGGTGGCACGGATTGACCATGCATAAAAAAAGTGGAGAAGGGAGGGGTTATCCTGCTTGTTGGATCACATGGGATTAACGGTTGGTGGAGACGATCCGCGTGACATCTATCTCAGCCAATCAGGGCATAACACCCAGAGTGAGCACATGTTTGGGATCTCCACACGTTTGGGCTTTTGTGAGATTTGTGACAGAGAGAGAGAGAGAGTAAAAAATCTCTTTTCACAATCCGCCTATGGATCCACCAGTACCATTCAAATTTCATTGCATGTGTGCTCTTTTCACAATCCACCTATGGATCCACCAGTGTCATTGCATGTGTGTTCTTTTTACTAACAACAACTAGAGTCATTGCATGTGTGTTCTTTTAACATACCACATATGGATCCACCAGTGTCTGATAGAGGAACTCAGTTCACTTCTCACTTTTGGAGACAGCTTCATGAATCTTTAGGAACGAGATTGGAATTCAGCACCGCTTTTCATCCTCAAACTGATGGACAAACAGAAAGGACTAATCAAATTCTTGAAGACATGTTGAGGGCATGTGCCCTAGACTATGGAGCAAGTTGGGATGAAAGTCTGCCTTATGCAGAGTTCTCTTACAACAACAGTCACCAATCTAGTATTGGGATGGTACCATTCGAGTTTCTATACGGAAGAAAGTGTACCACCCCATTGCTATGGAATGGTGTGGGAGAAAGAAGTTTGTTTGGACCAGATCTTATCAAAGACGCCGAAGAAAAGGTCAAATTGGTTAGAGACAGATTGAAGATAGCA
This sequence comes from Avena insularis, assembly GCA_023614405.1. Taxonomy (NCBI): domain Eukaryota; kingdom Viridiplantae; phylum Streptophyta; class Magnoliopsida; order Poales; family Poaceae; genus Avena; species Avena insularis. Next base: position 84,190 of record JAJUPC010000487.1, on the reverse strand, counting down.
CAGTCTCGACAGAAAAGCTACGCAGATGCTAAGCGTAGAGAAGTCACTTACGAAGTTGGGGATAGAGCTTATCTTAGAGTATCACCACTTCGTGGAGTAAAAAGATTTGGAGTCAAAGGAAAGTTAGCACCAAGATATGTTGGACCATTCAACATTCTAAGTCGCAAGGAGAAGCATATGAAATCGAATCGCCAAAGATCGCTTTTTCATGTGAGTCACTTAAGAAATGTCATCGAAATGGAAGGATCTTCTTTGAAGGATACCATATCTTTGGAGGAAGTTCAACTAGAAAGTGACCTCACCTATGAAGAAAAGCCTATCAAGATACTTGAGACCGCAGAAAGAGTCACAAGGACAAAGACTATCAAATTTTGCAAAGTACAATGGAATCATCATTCCGAAGAGGAAGCAACATGGGAAAGAGAAGATGATCTTCGGAAAGACCACCTCACCTATTTGTTAGCTAATCCGAATCTCGAGGGCGAGATTCATTTTAAGGGGTTAGATTTGTAACATCCCAAAAATCATGTTTCAAAACTCATTCATTTCATCCTTGCATCATTCATTCATATAGGGTTTTTCTCAAAATCATTTAGAGACAGAAGTTTGAGCTATGATTTCATGTGGGCAATTTATCTCAATTGGCCATCACCCTTTGGGATTTGATTGTCTATGAATTTGTTTGCTTGCCACCATGGTTGGAAAGGCTAGGTGAAGCTTTTAACCCAAGATTCAAAATTTAGAAATAGTTTCAAAACCCTATTTCAAATATTTGCAAACTAGAGCAAATCTCACTTTTGAAACCCAAGCTTGACCAAGCCTTGCAAGGTAACCACTTAGTTAGAATGACTGTTTGAACCCACGTAACCCTGCAAAAATCCCCAAAGCAGTTTGAATTCAAAAGGATTTGAATTCATATCAAATTCTATTCAGAAATGGATTTAGAAAAGAAAAGGCAAAAGGAAAAGGTCAGCGCCAGAATCTGCCCAAAGAAGAATCGAGCCCAAAGAAGCCCACCCGGGATCTCCTTATTCTTCTCTCACGCAAGAACGACGAGCTGAGCCGGACAGCGTGCCTTCCCCCACACCGACCGCCGGACCACCGACAAGCGGCCTTCCACGCCTCGTCTTCCCGGACGCCGCTGCTGCAAAGTTGATGGCGGTAATGGCGCGGCGAATGGGCATTTAACCGCGAAGCTTCACGCCGATTCCCGGCTATAAGATCCTCTACGCCTCGCGATCTTTTTTCCCCAAACACCGCTCACTCCGCCACCAGGCTGTCCTCAATCAGCTTTACACCGCCGCAGACAGAGCCTCTCCGCGATCGATTCCGTGAGCCTAGTGTTCTCCGCCTCGTTCTTACAATGACTCAGCGTGTCTTTGCGCACCTCGACCTCACTAGTCCGTCTCAGACGCCCAGTGTCGCCGCCCACTTGACACGGCAAGCACCAACGGCGACATCAACTCCGACGAAGTTTTCCGTAAGCCTGCATCGCCCCTCGCCTTCCCGTTCATGCTCACGACTTCCCTTGACCTCGTGAACCTAACTGTCGCTAACTTGCCTTGGGGTGATTCAAGAACGTCCACGATGACCACCGACGCACTGACGCCGCCATTTAACTCCGTGAGGAATCGCAGCATGCCCGGCGCCCTTGACCAACCACGAGTACGACCATCGCCGGACCCCTCGAGCCCGGTGAGCTACCTCGTTCTCACTTACCTCCTGCATCGTCGACAACGTCATCGACCGACAGCCTGGCCACGGTAGCCGCCGCTCCGCCAGTTCTTGGCGAGGAAATAACAGCCGTTAGATTCAGATCGTGGCGAGGATAGATCCACTTAACCCGGCGCACGCGATCTGAGCCGCCAGATTTCATTTAGATCCTACGGTTGTGGAGCTCGATCCAAAGTAACAGTGCAGGCGAATAAGAACATGACGCGTGGCTAGGTTAGATCTGAAAATAGAATTTAAAAACAGATTTTGATCCAGATTTCAAATGCCAATATCTTTTGAATGCCACGTTGGAATTTTGCAAACTTTATACCGTTGGATTCAGAAAAACAAGACCTTTCTGCCTATCCTTTTTGTTTAGCAAATAGTAACCATTAGTTTGGCTTAAATTGCAGAAACTTGTTTGAGGCCTTTTGAGTATAGATTTAGTTTAGCATTTTGTTTTAGGGTTAAGTAAATTGTCTTGGCTATTTTTGTGACTTGTTTAGTTTCTGTATTCATGCACTTGCTTGGTTGAGTTTTCAAAAAAAAATCACCACTTAGTAGATTCATGCATGCATGCATTCATAATATTTTTGTTTCTATATATTTGTGTGTAATTGTGTGCTATAACTTTGTGTGTAGATTTTGCTAGTGATTGTGATTGTGACGAGTGCTACTCTCCACACTACCAAGGCAAGTGATATCTCCATGAAATTCCATTCCTATATTTTATACATGCATTAGATATATTTTGTTAGGACTTGCATGCTACTTTTGTCAATTGATGATGGGAAATCCTATTTAGAATAGAATGCTAGAGTTACTAGGAGAATTCCCTAAGGATAAGTTGCCATGCCATGCTTAGCCTAGCTACTAGAAAACAAGGGTGGTTTATATATACACTATGGAAAAATTATTCTAAGTCTAAGGACTTGAGTTTTATTTAACAAAACAACTAAGTTAATGAATCTCCTGGGTGGAATGGGACTTGCTTGGTGGTTTTTGGTTGAGTGGTTCACAAGGCCCATGTTTATGGTTTACCTTAGTGTATTTCACTTGTGGATGGCCACCCAGGAAACAAAGAGATTTGAGATGTCAAATGTTGAGAAGCTTCAAGTGCAACCACTTGGCATTATGGGCTCTGCCATGATCTTAGGTTGCTAGAACTTAGTCTCTTGGACAGTTGGTGGTAGAGGGAATAATAGGTTGGAACGCGTCCATTTGACTAAGGAAAGGCTTCTAAAGGATCTTGTCTTGGGAAACCAAGTCTTGTGGGGAAAGTGCACCACCTCTGCAGAGTGTAAAACCTAAGTACTTAGCCATGTCCCTGGTAAAGGACAATTTGAGCATCAAGACATGGAAACTTCAAGAATCTCATCACTCCAATTTCTAAATAAAACTTGTGGGTGAACAAGGGTTAAAAGGATCTTCAGTCATTGATTGGTAGATGCCACAGTGGATCTGGAGTCTTTGATTGATAGATGCCTTGGGTGTTTTGTGCCAAGCAAAAACTTAGTGTTTTCAAAAGTTAAGGAAAATCTATTTTGAGCAATGCAAGCCTAAGCTCTACCAGCCAAATGCATATAGTATTATAGTCCACTTAAAATATACTAAGGTATCACTTGCCAATACTATTCCAAAGTATTGACCCTTGTGGTCAGAACTTATGATGTTGCAGTTACTCGATGATGAATAGGAGTCATGAGTCTACACTCAACATGCTTGCTGTGGCACATGAAGATGAAGACTTATGTTTATTTACTTATTCCATAAACTTGTATTAGGCCTTTGGCCTGAGTTGCAAAAAGACTATGTTTTATCTCTAGAATGACTGTAATAAACGACCTTTGTATCTGTACTTCATCTTAAACTGTGGATGCTAGCATTGATCCGTGGACTAGCATTGCAATCACAGGATCTTTTCCTTTACAAAGGAGGGATCTTACAGATGGTATCGAGCAATCGTGTTGCCTGTAGGATTATGACCCTAGGATTGGAAACCACTAAGGAATTTTTTCTTCTTCTACACTTGTCTATTCTTCTCAGAACTTTTCTAATCTTCTCATTCTCATCTCTATTTGTAGATGAACTCCACAACTAAGCCGTGAAGAAAGGACCACTCATGACCATGACCTTGGAGTGTGAGACTGAGTTTCCCAAGATTCTCAAGGACCTCATGGAGACCATGGAGTACATGGTGCGGTGTGTACAAGGGCTTTCCAAAGGATGGAGGAAGGAGGGAGTATTGGTGGGTGCAACTTCACTTGTACAAGAACAAGGAAGACAACCACAAAGAAAAAGGCTTCTGCATGTACACCAACACTTTTATGCACACCACATTCTTTGAGTCAGCAAAAGAAGCAGCTTGGAAGACTATCAAGGAACTAAGTGCTAGAATCAAGTGCAGGATGCTCAACCTCCAAAAAGACTTAGAGAAAGAGAAGGGACATACTCAAGAGTTGGAAGTCACCAACCAATCCTTAAGAGGAGATATTATAGACTTAGTGATAGAAGCATGTGAACAAGATAGGGTGATTGCCTCTAGGAACATTGTGTTAGCCACCAGGTCCAGTGAGATAGGATTGTAAGCGCACTTCGTTAGTTGGACCACCACCTATCACCTTATTTTCCAAAATGATACCTTAAATAAGTTTGAACCTTGGTTGATGTAATGAATTTATGTATGCATGACTTGAGTGATTTGTGTGTTCCCAAGAATGTGTTTGAATGTTGACTTGATTAATTTAAATTTGTGTTGTTCTAACTTTTCAATCTTATAAATAGATGCCTATTGCCATCAGCACTGTTGAGGAGTTCCAGGCTACCCGTTTTGGTCCTCGTATCGTAGAGCTTACTACTTTACTCGATCTCCCTCTTCCTATCATTACGGTGCACCCACTCACCAAGTTTGAGAGGAAGGACCTTTGGGGCTTCAAGGTGAACCAGCCAGGACGCCAGACAGAGCCTACTACGGAGGCCATCGTCTTCAAGCTTATGCACGATGACAGGGAGAGAGGCATGGAGGTTGTCATGCAGGATCTGATAGGACGATCATAGGGTCACTCCCGACAGGTTAGAGGCACTCACTTCCACGCCTTGAAGGCGTGATGATGACGGAGAGTCCATTGACTTTGAGGACGACTCGAGGGTCACAAAGAGAGCCGACACGCCTGTACCTCCAGGACTTAGAGACTCTTATTAGGCACGTGGATACCGATAGGACCAACGTCATGCTTAGTAATGACGAGCTCTGTGCATTTCGCGAGAAGGACAAGCTCTTTTGCAGGACGAGATAGTCAAGGAGATGGAGATGAAGTTCGAGACCCAAGACCGTAAGTTCAAGAGTCAAGAGAAGCGTGTCCAGGATAGGAACAAGAGGATTCGTGATATGACCGAGGAATTGCAGTCCAAGGACTTCGAGTTAGAGCAGCAGCAGACAGTGATTGAGAGGCTTCGTTCCCAGAAGAGGGCTCTCAAGGCCAAGATCGACTCTTTGACCACTACCATCGAGGAGAACAAGACCGCAATGGAGAACGCAGGTCTTACCTTTGTCGAGGAGGAGATTGATGCCGACGAGTAGATTTGACTACTCGCTTATCTTTATTTACCGCACTTGTTATTTGTGAACTTATTATTGGACCATCCGACATGTGGATGGCTTGCCACTTGTGTGTTTGTACTTTGAGACTTTTGTTATCTTGTTGTTTAGCTTTTATCCTAGTGTTGCTTGCTATGTGTTTGCTTGTGTAATGTATTGTGCATAAATCATGTAAGGGTATCTCATTCTTATCTCTATATGAATAAACCACAGATGCCTCCCCGTCGCGCAAACCCCAACCCCAACATTACCCCGGAAGTGCAACAAATGATGAATGCGCAAACACAACTTATGCAAATGATGACGCGTTCATCCGTAACCAACAACAACAACAACCCCAATAACAACAACCCCAATAACAACAACAACAACCCTCCGTGTTTTGATATGCTCACCAGATTTCGCGTTCGAGGCCAGCTAAGTTTTCGAACGATCGATCCCATGGTGGCCAATGATTGGCTACGCTCGTGAACAAAGACTTAGTGACCGTGGGATGCATGATGCTGAAAAGGTCAGTTCAAAGACATCTGTTGGAAGGACCAGCCACGCATGGTGGGACAATTTCGATCACCACACCTATTGATGAGGTGACTTGGGCTATCTTTGAAGATGGCTTTCAGATTACTCATATCTCACTGTATGATGAGCCTGAAAAGAAGGAATTTCACAACTCAAGCAATACGCACCACAGCGTGGCTGAATATATTGAAGAATTCAACAATCAAGCTATGCACCGGATGAGGTTGACATCGATGCCAAAAGGAAGGAAAAGTTTCGAAGGCTTGAATGACGAACTGAATTTGCATTTGTCTGTGGCATATGTTCCAACTTATCGGTCCATTGTGACAAAGCTGTTATTGTGGAAAATAAAATGAAGCAAGTCGAGTAGGAAGAGGAAACACTCACAAGCACAAGCTCGGGAACGTCTCATAAATGATCTCACTATGATGATAGTGTCATTTCAGTTCCCACAAGCATGGGAAATTTAACAAGCACCACAACCACAACCGTCATGACAACAAGCATCATCGCAGTCATGACAATGATAAGTATAAGAATCACAAGAGTGGACACAAGAACCACCACAGTGGAGGTGGAAGTGGAAGTCAGCCTAAAAGGGACATCACGGGTTGAATGCTTCAAATGCAAGAAGTCGGGGCATTATGCTAATGAGTGCCCGAGAAGAACGTTGAAGGACCTAACAAGCCCAATCCTTTTCAGAAGGATGTTAACCACATCAATGTGGAGGAGGTCTATGAAGAGCCCGATGCCGCTTTGGTAAGTTCAGACTCAATTCTATCTCAGCATTTGTACTCTTTGATACTGGTGCATCTCATTCATTCATATCAAAAGCATTCGTCGAAAGAAGTGAACTACCGGTAGAAACCATTGGATGTCCTATAAGAGTAAGTTCTCCTGGTGGAGAAATGATAGTAAACTCAGGATGTCATGATTTAGTCATAGAGTTTGGAAAACATAAGTTTCAAAGAACTTAATAATCCTGAATTCCCAAGGATTGGATGTGATTTTGGGAATGGATTGGATGGCTAAGTATGAGGGAGTACTAGATTGTGCAAATCGCATAATTTCACCACTCACAACCCCTGAAGGTAAGAGGATAAAATTTAAGTCCAATTTTAAATCTAAAGGGAGTAAGCTGAATTCTCTTAAGGGGGTTAGCATGGACAGTGTGCCAATTGTGTGTGAGTATCCGTATGTGTTCCCAGAAGAGTTACCGGGAATGCCACCAGATAGAGATGTGGAATTTATAATAGATTTGGTACTGTGTTCGGACCAAGGGCAAAGAGGCCTTATAAAATGTCGGATTTAACTTAAGGAACTCAAGAAACAACTTGGAGAACAATTGCGTAAAGGATTCATCCACCAAGTTCTTCATCTTGGGAGCTCCAGTTTTGTTCTTAGAGAAGAGAGACAGAACCCAAAGGTTATGCATAGATTACCTTTCTCTCAACGAGGTAACCATCAAGAACAAGTATCCTTTGCCAAGAATAAATGACTTGTTTGATCAGCTAGAAGGAGCATGTGTGTTCTCGAAGATTGATCTTCGGTTAGGCTATTTTCAACTCAAGATAAGAGAGAAAGACATACCTAAAACAGCATTCACCACAAGGTATGGATTGTATGAGTACACTGTGATGCCTTTTGGTTTAACCAATGCTCCAGCATACTTCATGAAGATGATGAACAAAGTGTTCATGGAAGTTCTCGACCAGTTCGTTGTCGTTTTCATCGATGACCTCTTAGTCTACTCCAAGAGCAAGGAAGAACATGAAAGACAACGACGCTTGATACTTGAAACTAAGGGAACATAAGCTTTATGCCAAATTCAGCAAGTGTGAGTTTTGGTTAGAGGAAGTTGGATTTCTTGGACATGTTATGACAAAGGATGGTGTAGCAGTTGATCCTGCTAAAGTTTCATTTGTGATGAATGGGAATCTCCTAAGAACGTAAAAGAGGTTCGTAGTTTCCTTGGTTTAGCAGGTGTTACTACAGAGATTCATTGAAATTTTTCTAAGGTTGCTAAACCAATGATGTAATTGTTAAAGAAAGATAAGAAATTTGCTTGGTCCAAGGATGTGAACTCAGCTTTCAAGAACTAAAGAAGAGACTTGTGTCAGCACCAATTCTGTGCCTACCAGATTTGGAAAAGGATTTCCAAGTATATTGTGATGCTTCACATCAAGGATTAGGAGCCGTACTTATGCAAAGCGGAAAAGTTGTGGCTTATACCTCGAGACAACTCAAAACTCATGAAGTAAATTATCCTACCCATGATTTAGAGTTAGCCGCTGTTGTCCATGCACTCAAAACATGGAGACACTACCTTTTGGGAAAACGTTGTGAAGTGTTCACCGACCATAAGAGCTTGAAATATATCTTCACCCAGAAGGAGATCAATATGAGACAAAGAAGATGGCTAGAACTTATCAAGGATTACGACTTGAAATTGCAATACCACCCCGGTAAAGCAAATGTAGTAGCAGATGCCCTAAGTCGTAAAGCGTTTGTAAATGGCCTTACCAAAGGTGAATTGCCAGATGACTTGTGTAAGAAATTCAAGGAACTCAGGTTGGAGATTGTGCCAGAAGGACATCTCATGTCTTTGGATGTTCAACCCACTCTGTTGGATAAGATTAAAGAAGCCCAAAAGACGGATAAAGAAATCGAAGAGATTAAGGAAAGGATTAGCCAAGGGAAGGCTAAAAGTTTCCATATGGACGAACAAGGTACTTTATGGCACGGGAAACGTATTTGTGTTCCACAAGATCCGGAAATGCGGAAACTGATTTTACAGGAAGCCCATAACTCTCCATATTCTATTCACCCGGGAAACACCAAAATGTATATGGATATGAAAGAAAGATTTTGGTGGAACAATCTCAAAAGGGACATCACCGAACACATTGCTTTGTGTGATGTGTGTAGTAGAGTGAAAGCGGAACATCAGAAACCAGCAGGTTTGCTTCAACCAATGCCTATTCCTGAATGGAAGTGGGAAAATATTGGTATCGATTTCATTACCGGATTACCAAGGACCAGTGGTATGATTCCATATGGGTAGTAGTGGATCGCCTAACTAAAGTGGCTCATTTTATACCCAGAAGACAACTTATACCAGTGCAAAGTTAGCCAAAATCTACATGAGCAGAATTGTATGCCTTCACGGAGTACCTAAGAGTATTGTGTCTGATAGAGGAACTCAGTTCACTTCTCACTTTTGGAGACAGCTTCATGAATCTTTAGGAACGAGATTGGAATTCAGCACCGCTTTTCATCCTCAAACTGATGGACAAACAGAAAGGACTAATCAAATTCTTGAAGACATGTTGAGGGCATGTGCCCTAGACTATGGAGCAAGTTGGGATGAAAGTCTGCCTTATGCAGAGTTCTCTTACAACAACAGTCACCAATCTAGTATTAGGATGGCACCATTCGAGTTTCTATACGGAAGAAAGTGTACCACCCCATTGCTATGGAATGGTGTGGGAGAAAGAAGTTTGTTTGGACCAGATCTTATCAAAGACGCCGAAGAAAAGGTCAAATTGGTTAGAGATGATTGAAGATAGCACAGTCTCGACGTAAAAGCTACGCAGATGCTAAGCGAGAGACGTCACTTACGAAGTTGGGGATAGAGCTTATCTTAGAGTATCACCACTTCGTGGAGTAAAAAGATTTGGAGTCAAAGGAAAGTTAGCACCAAGATATGTTGGACCATTCAACATTCTAAGTCGCAAGGGAGAAGCTGCATATGAAATCGAATCGCCAAAGATCTCTATTAGTCCATAATGTTTTTCATGTGAGTCACTAAGAAATGTCATCCAGAATGGAAGGATCTTCTTTGAAGGATACCATATCTTTGGAGGAAGTTCAACTAGAAAGTGACCTCACCTATGAAGAAAAGCCTATCAAGATACTTGAGACCGCAGAAAGAGTCACAAGGACAAAGACTATCAAATTTTGCAAAGTACAATGGAATCATCATTCAAGAGGAAGCAACACGGAAAGAGAAGATGATCTTCGAAAGACCACCTCACCTATTTGTTAGTTAATCCAATCTCGAGGGCTAGATTCATTTTAAGGGGTTAGATTTGTAACATCCCAAAAATCATGTTTCAAAAACTCATTCATTTCATCCTTGCATCATTCATTCATATAGGGTTTTTCTCAAAATCATTTAGAGACATAAGTTTGAGCTATGATTTCATGTGGGCAATTTATCTCAATTGGCCATCACCCTTTGGGATTTGATTGTCTATGAATTTGTTTGCTTGCCACCATGGTTGGAAAGGCTAGGTGAAGCTTATAACCCAAGATTCAAAATTTAGAAATAGTTTCAAAACCCTATTTCAAATATTTGCAAACTAGAGCAAATCTGCTTACTTTGAAACCCAAGCTTGACCAAGCCTTGCAAGGTAACCACTTAGTTAGAATGACTGTTTTGAACCCACGTAACCCTGCAAAAATCCCAAAGCAGTTTGAATTCAAAAGGATTTGAATTCATATCAAATTCTATTCAGAAAATGGATTTAGAAAAGAAAAGGCTTAGCAAAGGAAAAGGTCGCGGCCGTAATCGCCCAGCAGCAATCGAGCCCAACAAGCCCACCCGGGATCTCCTTATTCTTCTCTCAGCAGAACGCACGCTAAGCCGAGCTAACAGTATGACCCACCACGCACCACTCCAGACCTCACCGACAAGCGGCCTTCTCCACGTCCGCCTCGTCTTCCCAGATCAAGCTCGACCACGTCGCAGCAGTGATGGCGGTAATGGCTGGCGTAAATGGGCATTTAACCGCGGCGCTTCGCCGATTCCGCTATAAGATCCTCTCGCCATGATCTTTTTCCCCAAACACCTCGCTCACTCCGCCACCAGTCATCCTCAATCAGCTTTACACCGCCGCAGACAGAGCCTCTCCGGCGATCGATTCCGGTGAGCCTAGTGTTCCCCTCTGCCTCTCGTTCTTACAATCTGACTCAGCGTGTCTTTGCGCACCTCCTGACCTCACTAGTCCGTCCTGTACTGCCCCAGGTCGCCAGTGCCACTTGACATGGCAAGCACCAACGGCGACATCAACTCCGACGAGTTTTCCCGGTAAGCCCAGACCGCCCCTCGCCTTCCCGTTCATGCTCACGACTTCCCCTTGACCCTGTGAACCTAACCGTGTCGCTAACTTGCCTTGGGGTGATTCACAGCAACGTCCACGACGACCACCTGACGCACCCGACGCCGCCACGAACTCCGGTGAGGAATCGCAGCCGTGCCCGAGCGCCCCTTGACCAACCACGAGTACGTCGAGCATCGCCATGACCCCCTGAGCCCGGTGAGCTACTCCTCGTTCTCACTTACCTCCTGCATCATCGGCAACATCATCGATCGAAGCGATTGGCCGCCGCCCGCCCGCCGCCAGCTTCTTGGCGAGGAAATAACAGCCATTAGATCTCTATCGTGGCGCTTAGGATAGATCCACTTAACCTCAAGCACGCGATCCGAGCCGCCAGATTTCATTTAGATCCTACGCTGTGGAGCTCGATCCAAAGGCGTAAACGGTACGGCAATAAGAACATGACGTGGCTAGGTTAGATCTGAAAATAGAATTTAAAACAGATTTTGATCCATTTCAAATGCCAATATCTTTTGAATGCCACGTTGGAATTTTGCAAACTTTATACCGTTGGATTCAGAAAAACAAGACCTTTCTGCCTATCCTTTTTGTTTAGCAAATAGTAACCATTAGTTTGGCTTAAATTGTAGAAACTTGTTTGAGGCCTTTTGAGTATAGATTTAGTTTAGCATTTTGTTTTAGGGTTAAGTAAATTGTCTTGGCTATTTTTGTGACTTGTTTAGTTTCTTTATTCATGCACTTGATTGGTTGAGTTTTCAAAAAAAAATCACCACTTAGTAGATTCATGCATGCATGCATTCATAATATTTTTGTTTCTATATATTTGTGTGTAATTGTGTGCTATAACTTTGTGTGTAGATTTTGCTAGTGATTGTGATTGTGACGAGTGCTACTCTCCACACTACCAAGGCAAGTGATATCTCCATGAATATTCCATTCCTATATTTTATACATGCATTAGATATATATTTTTTAGGACTTGCATGCTACTTTTGTCAATTGATGATGGGAAATCCTATTTAGAATAGAATGCTAGAGTTACTAGGAGAATTCCCTAAGGATAAGTTGCCATGCCATGCTTAGCCTAGCTACTAGAAAACAAGGGTGGTTTATATATACACTATGGAAAAATTATTCTAAGTCTAAGGACTTGAGTTTTATTTAACAAAACAACTAAGTTAATGAATCTCCTGGGTGGAATGGGACTTGCTTGGTGGTTTTTGGTTGAGTGGTTCACAAGGCCCATGTTTATGGTTTACCTTAGTGTATCTCACTTGTGGATGGCCACCTAGGAAACAAAGAGATTTGAGATGTCAAATGTTGAGAAGCTTCAAGTGCAACCACTTGGCATTATGGGCTCTGCCATGATCTTAGGTTGCTAGAACTTAGTCTCTTGGACAGTTGGTGGTAGAGGGAATAATAGGTTGGAACGCGTCCATTTGACTAAGGAAAGGCTTCTAAAGGATCTTGTCTTGGGAAACCAAGTCTTGTGGGGAAAGTGCACCACCTCTGCAGAGTGTAAAACCTAAGTACTTAGCCATGTCCCTGGTAAAGGACAATTTGAGCATCAAGACATGGAAACTTCAAGAATCTCATCACTCCAATTTCTAAATAAAACTTGTGGGTGAACAAGGGTTAAAAGGATCTTCAGTCATTGATTGGTAGATGCCCTGAGTGGATCTGGAGTCTTTGATTGATAGATGCCTTGGGTGTTTTGTGCCAAGCAAAAACTTAGTGTTTTCAAAAGTTAAGGAAAATCTATTTTGAGCAATGCAAGCCTAAGCTCCATCAGCCAAATGCATATAGTATTATAGTCCACTTAAAATATACTAAGGTATCACTTGCCAATACTATTCCAAAGTATTGACCCTTGTGGCTGTAACTTTTGATGTTGCAGGTTACTCTGATGATGAATAGGAGTCATGAGTCTACACTCAACATGCTTGCCTGTGGCACATGAAGATGAAGACTTATGTTTATTTACTTATTCCATAAACTCTTGTATTAGGCCTTTGGCCCTGAGTTGTAAAAGACTATGTTTTATCTCTGGAATGACTGTAATAAACGACCTTTGTATCTGTGTACTTCATCTTAAACTGTGGATGCTAGCATTGATCCAGGGACTAGCATTGCAATCACAGGGATCTTTTCCTTTACAAAGGAGGGATCTTACATGTGCTCTTTTCACAATCCACCTATGGATCCACCAGTGACATTGCATGTGTGTTCTTTTTACTAACAACAACCAGAGTCATTGAAATGTGTGTTCTTTTCACATACCACCTATGGATCCACCAGTGTCATTGCATGTGTGTTCTTTTCACTAACAACCAGAGTCATGGCATGTGTGTTCTTTTCACATACCACATATGGATCCACCAGATTCATTGAAATGTGTGTTCTCTTCAGAGACCACACATGGATCCACCAGTGTCATTGCATGTATGTTCTTTTCACTAACAACAACTGGAGTCATTGCATGTGTGTTCTTTTCACATACCACATATGAATCCACCCGTGTCATTGCATGTGTGTTCTTTTCACAATCCACCTATGGATCCACCAGTGTCATTGCATGTGTGTTCTTTTTACTAACAACAACTACGGTCATTTCATGGCTGTTCTTCTCACATACCACCTATGGATCCACCAGTGTCATTGCATGTGTGTTCTCTTCACAATCCACACATGGATCCACCAGTGTCATTGCATGTGTGTTATTTTTAGTAACAACAACCAGTGTCATTGCATGTGTGTTCTCTTCATAGACCACACATGGATCCACCAGTGTCATTGCATGTGTGTTCTTTTTACTAGCAACAACCAGAGTCATTGAAATGTGTGCTCTCTTCAGAGACCACACATGGATCCACCGGTGTCATTGCATGTATATTCTTTTCACTAACAACAACTGGAGTCATTGCCTTTGTGTTCTTTTGACTAACAACAATTAGAGTCATTGCATGTGTGTTCTTTTTGCTAACAACAACCAGAGTCATTTCATGGCTGTTCTTCCCACATACCACACATGGATCCACCAGTGTCATTGCATGTGTGTTCTTTTTCCTAACAACAACCAGAGTCATTGAAATGTGTGCTCTCTTCAGAGACCACATATGGATCCACCAATGTCATTGCATGTGTGCTCTTTTCACAATCCACCCATGGATCCACCAGTGTCATTGCATGTGTGTTATTTTTAATAACAACAACCAGATTCATTGAAATGTGTGTTGTTTTCACATACCACCTATGGATCCACCAGTGTCATTGCATGTGTGTTCTTTTCACATACCACATATGGATCCACCAGTGTCATTGAAATGTGTGTTCTCTACAAAGACCACACATGGATCCACCAGTGTCATTGCATGTGTGTTCTTTTTAGTAACAACAACCAGAGTCATTCAAATGTGTGTTCTTTTCACATACCACCTATGGATCCACTAGTGTCATTGCATGTGTGTTCTTTTCACTAACAACAACCAGAGTCATTGCATGTGTGTTCTTTTGACATACCACAAATGGATCCACTAGTGTCATTGAAATGTGTGTTCTCTATAGAGACCACCCATGGATCCACCAGTGTCATTACATGTATGTTCTTTTCACTAACAACAACTGGAGTCATTGCATGTGTGCTCTTTTCTCAATCCACACATGGATCCACCAGTGTCATTGCATGTGTGTTCTTTTTAGTAACAACAATCAGTGTCATTGCATGTGTGTTCTCTTCAGTGACCACACATGGATCCACCAGTGTCATTGCATGTGTGTTCTTTTTACTAGCAACAACCAGAGTCATTGAAATGTGTGCTCTCTTCAGAGACCACACATGGATCCACCGGTGTCATTGCATGTATATTCTTTTCACTAACAACAACTGGAGTTATTGCATGTGTGTTCTTTTGACTAACAACAACTGGAGGCATTGCATGTGTGTTCTTTTTACTAACCACAACCAGAGTCATTTCATGGCTGTTCTTCTCACATACCACACATGGATCCACCAGTGTCATTGCATGTGTGTTCTTTTTACTAACAACAACTAGAGTCATTGAAATGTGTGCTCTCTTGAGAGACCACACATGGATCCACCGGTGTCATTGCATGTGTGCTCTTTTCACTAACAACAACTGGAGTCATTGCATGTGTGTTCTTTTCACATACCACATATGGATTCACCCGTGTCATTGCATGTGTGCTCTTTTCATAATCCACCCATGGATCCACCAGTGTCATTGCATGTGTGTTCTTTTTAGTAACAACAACTAGTGTCATTGCATGTGTGTTCTTTTCACTAACAACAAATGGACTCATTGCATGTGTGCTCTTTTCACAATCCACCTATGGATCCACCAGTGTCATTGCATATGTGTTCTTTTTACTAACAATAACCAGAGTCATTTCATGGCTGTTCCACTCACATACCACCTATGGATCCACCAGTGTCATTGCATGTGTGTTCTCTTCACAATCCACATATGGATCGACAAGTGTCATTGCATGTGTGTTCTTTTTACTAACATAAACCAGTGTCATTGCATCTGTGTTCTCTTCAGAGACCACACATGGATCCACCAGTGTCATTGCATGTGTGTTCTTTTTACTAACAACAACCAGAGTCATTGAAATGTGTGCTCTCTTCAGAGACCACACATGGATCCACCGGTGTCATTGCATGTATGTTCTTTTCACTAACAACAACTAGAGTCATTGCATGTGTGTTCTTTTCACTAACAACAACTGGAGTCATTGCATGTGTGTTCTTTTTACTAACAACAACCAGAGTCATTTCATGGCTGTTCTTCTCACATACCACGTATGGATCCATCAGTGTCATTGCATGTGTGTTCTTTTTAGTAACAACAATCGGTGTCATTGCATGTGTGTTCCCTTCAGAGACCACACATGGATCCACCTGTGTCATTGCATGTGTGTTCTTTTCACTAACAACAACTAGAGTCATTGCATGTGTGTTCTTTTCACAAACCACCCATGGATCCATCAGTGTCATTGCATGTGTGTTATTTTTAGTAACAACAACCAGAGTCATTGAAATGTGTGTTCTTTTCACATACCACCTATGGATCCACCAGTGTCATTGCCTGTGTGTTCTTTTCATTAACAACAACCAGAGTCATTGCATGTGTGTTCTTTTCACATACCACATATCGATCCACCAGTGTCATTGAAATGTGTGTTCTCTACAGGGACCACCCATGGATCCACCAGTGTTATTGCATGTATGTTCTTTTCACTAACAACAACTGGAGTCATTGCATGTGTGCTCTTTTCACAATCCACACATGGATCCACCAATGTCATTGCATGTGTGTTCTTTTTAGTAACAACAACTAGTGTCATTGCATGTGTGTTGTTTTCACTAACAACAACTGGAATCATTGCAGGTGTGCTCTTTTCACAATCCACCTATGGATCCACCAGTGTCATTGCATGTCTGTTCTTTTTACTAACAACAACCAGAGTCATTTCATGGTTGTTCTTGTCACATACCACCTATGGATCCACTAGTGTCATTGCATGTGTGATCTCTTCACAATCCACACATGGATCCACCAGTGTCATTGCATGTGTGTTCTTTTTACTAACAACAACCAGTGTCATTGCATTTGTGTTCTTTTTAGTAACAACAACCGGTGTCATTTCATGTGTGTTCTCTTCAGAGACCACACATGGATCCACCGGTGTCATTGCATGTATGTTCTTTTCACTAACAACAAATGGAGTCAGTGCATGTGTGTTCTTTTCACATACCACATACGGATCCACCAGTGTCATTGCATGTGTGCTCTTTTCACAATCCACCCATGGATCCACCAGTGTCATTGCACGTGTGTTATTTTAGTAACAACAACCAGAGTCATTGAAATGTGTGTTGTTTTCACATACCACCTATGGATCCACCAGTGTCATTGCATGTGTGTTCTTTTCACATACCTCATATGGATCCACCAGTGTCATTGCATGTGTGTTATTTTTAGTAACAACAACCAGAGTCATTCAAATGTGTGTTATTTTCACATACCACCTATGGATCCACTAGTGTCATTGCATGTGTGTTCTTTTCACTAACAACAACCAGAGTCATTGCATGTGTGTTCTTTTCACATACCACAAATGGATCCACCAGTGTCATTGAAATGTGTGTTCTCTATAGAGACCACCCATGGATCCACCAGTGTCATTGCATGTATGCTCTTTTCACTAATAACAACTTGAGTCATTGCATGTGTGCTCTTTTCACAATCCACACATGGATCCACCCATGTCATTGCATGTGTGTTCTTTTTAGTAACAACAACTAGTGTCATTGCATGTGTGTTCTTTTCACTAACAACAACTGGAATCATTGCAGGTGTGCTCTTTTCACAATCCACCTATGGATCCACCAGTGTCATTGCATGTCTGTTCTTTTTACTAACAACAACCAGAGTCATTTCATGGTTGTTCTTGTCACATACCACCTATGGATCCACTAGTGTCATTGCATGTGTGTTCTCTTCACAATCCACACATGGATCCACCAGTGTCATTGCATGTGTGTTCTTTTTACTAACAACAACCAGTGTCATTGCATTTGTGTTCTTTTTAGTAACAACAACCGGTGTCATTGCATGTGTGTTCTCTTCAGAGACCACACATGGATCCACCGGTGTCATTGCATATATGTTCTTTTCACTAACAACAAATGGAGTCAGTGCATGTGTGTTCTTTTCACATACCACATACGGATCCACCAGTGTCATTGCATGTGTGCTCTTTTCACAATCCACCCATGGATCCACCAGTGTCATTGCACGTGTGTTATTTTAGTAACAACAACCAGAGTCATTGAAATGTGTGTTGTTTTCACATACCACCTATGGATCCACCAGTGTCATTGCATGTGTGTTCTTTTCACATACCTCATATGGATCCACCAGTGTCATTGCATGTGTGTTATTTTTAGTAACAACAACCAGAGTCATTCAAATGTGTGTTCTTTTCACATACCACCTATGGATCCACTAGCGTCATTGCATGTGTGTTCTTTTCACTAACAACAACCAGAGTCATTGCATGTGTGTTCTTTTCACATACCACAAATGGATCCACCAGTGTCATTGAAATGTGTGTTCTCTATAGAGACCACCCATGGATCCACCAGTGTCATTGCATGTATGTTCTTTTCACTAACAACAACTGGAGTCATTGCATGTGTGCTCTTTTCACAATCCACACATGGATCCACCAGTGTCATTGCATGTGTGTTATTTTTAGTAACAACAACCAGTGTTATTGCATGTGTGTTCTTTTCACTAACAACAACTGGACTCATTGCGTGTGTGCTCTTTTCACAATCCACCTATGGATCCACCAGTGTCATTGCATGTGTGTTCTTTTTACTCACAACAACCAGAGTCATTTCATGGTTGTTCTTCTCAATACCACCTATGAATCCACCAATGTCATTGCATGTGTGTTCTCTTCACAATCCACACATGGATCCACTAGTGTCATTGCATGTGTGTTCTTTTTACTAACAACAATCAGCGTCATTGCATGTGTGTTCTTTTTAGAGACCACACATGGATCCACCGGTGTCATTGCATATGTGTTCTTTTTAGTAACAACAACCGATGTCATTGCATGTGTGTTCTCTTTAGAGACCACACATGGATCCACCGGTGTCATTGCATGTATGTTCTTTTCACTAACAACAACTGGAGTCATTGCATGTGTGTTGTTTTCACATACCACATATGGATCCACCAGTGTCATTGCATGTGTGCTCTTTTCACAATCTACCCATGGATCCACCCGTGTGATTGCATGTGTGTTATTTTTAGTAACAATAACCAGAGTCATTGAAATGTGTGTTCTTTTCACATACCACCTACGGATCCACCAGTGTCATTGCATGTGTGTTCTTTTCACTAACAACAACCAGAGTCATATTATGTGTGTGCTTTTCACATACCACATATGGATCCACCAGTGTCATTGCATGTGTGTTCTTTTCACAATCCACCCATTGATCCACCAGTGTCATTGCATGTGTGTTCTTTTTAGTAACAACAACCAGAGTCACTGAAATGTGTGTTCTTTTCACATACCACTTATGGATCCACCAGTGTCATTGCATGTGTGTTCTTTTCACTAACAACAACCAGAGTTATTGCATGTGTGTTCTTATCACATACCACATATGGATCCACAGTGTCATTGAAATGTGTGTTCTCTCCAAAGACCACACATGGATCCACCCGTGTCATTGCATGTATGTTCTTTTCACTAACAACAACTGGAGTCATTGCATGTGTGCTCTTTTCACAATCCACACATGGATCCACCAGTGTCATTGCATGTGTGTTCTTTTTAGTACCAACAACTAGTGTCATTGCATGTGTGTTCTTTTCACTAACAACAACTGGAGTCATTGCATGTGTGCTCTTTTCACAATCCAACTATGGATCCACCAGTGTCATTGCATGTGTGTTCTTTTTACTAACAACAACTAGAGTCATTTCATGGCTATTCTTCTCACATACCACCTATGGATCCACCAGTGTCATTGCATGTCTGTTCTTCTCACAATCCACACATGGATCCACCAGTGTCATTGCATGTGTGTTCTTTTTACTAATAACAACCAGTGTTATTGCATGTGTGTTCTTCTCACAATCCACACATGGATCCACCAGTGTCATTGCATGTGTGTTCTTTTTAGTAACAACAACCAGTGTCATTGCATGTGTGTTCTCTTCAGGGACCACACATGGATCCACCAGTGTCATTGCATGTATGTTATTTTCACTAACAACAACTGGAGTCATTGCATGTGTTTTTTTTCACATACCACATATGGATCCACCAGTGTCATTGCATGTGTGCTCTTTTCCCAATCCACCCATGGATCCACCAGTGTCATTGCATGTGTGTTATTTTTAGTAACAACTAGAGTCATTGAAATGTGTGTTCTTTTCACATACCACCTATGGATCCACCAGTGTCATTGAATGCGTGTTCTTTTCACTAACAACAACCAGAGTCATTGCATGTGTTTTTTTTCACATACCACATATGGATCCACCAGTGTCATTGAAATGTGTGTTCTCTATAGAGACCACACATGGATCCTCCAGTGTCATTGCATGTCTGTTCTTTTTAGTAACAACATCCAGAGTCATTGAAATGTGTGTTATTTTCACATACCACATATGGATCCACCAATGTCATTGCATGTGTGTTCTTTTCACAATCCACCCATTGATCCACCAGTGTCATTGCATGTGTGTTCTTTTTAGTGACAACAACCAGAGTCATTGGAATGTGTGTTCTTTTCACTAACAACAACTGGAGTCATTGCATGTGTGCTCTTTTCACAATCCACCTATGGATCCACCAGTGTCATTGCATGTGTGTTCTTTTCACTAAGAACAACCAGAGTCATTTCATGGTTGTTCTTCTCACATACCACCTACTGATCCACCAGTGTCATTGCATGTCTGTTCTTCTCACAATCCACACATGGATCCACTAGTGAAATTGCATGTGTGTTCTTTTTACTAACAACAACCAGTGTCATTGCATGTCTGTTCTTCTCACAATCCACACATGGATCCACTAGTGTCATTGCATGTGTGTTCTTTTTAGTAACAACAACTAGTGTCATTGCATGTGTGTTCTCTTCAAAGACCACACATGGATCCACCGGTGTCATTGCATGTATGTTATTTTCACTAACAACAACTGGAGTCATTGCATGTGTGTTCTTTTCACATACCACATATGGATCCATCAGTGTCATTGAAATGTGTGCTCTTTTCACAATCCACCTATGGATCCACTAGTGTCATTGCATGTGTGTTCTTTTTACTAACACCAACCAGAGTCATTTCATGGCTGTTCTTCTCACTTACCACCTATGGATCCACCAGTGTCATTGCATGTGTGTTCTCTTCACAATCCACACATGGATCCACTATTGTCATTGCATGTGTGTTCTTTTTACTAACAACAATCAGCGTCATTGCATGTGTGTTCTCTTCAAACACCACACATGGATCCACCGGTGTCATTGCATACGTGTTCTTTTTAGTAACAACAACCGGTGTCATTGCATGTGTGTTCTCTTTAGAGACCACACATGGATCCACCGGTGTCATTGCATGTATGTTCTTTTCACTAACAACAACTGGAGTCATTGCATGTGTGTTCTTTTCACATACCATATATGGATCCACCAGTGTCATTGCATGTGTGCTCTTTTCACAATCCACCCATGGATCCACCAGTGTGATTGCATGTGTGTTATTTTTAGTAACAACAACCAGAGTCATTGAAATGTGTGTTCTTTTCACATACCACCTATGGATCCACCAGTGTCATTGCATGTGTGTTCTTTTCACTAACAACAAACAGAGTCATTGCATGTGTGTTCTTTTCACTAACAACAACCAGAGTCATTGCATGTGTGTTCTTTTCACATACCACATATCGATCCACCAGTGTCATTGAAATGTGTGTTCTCTATAAAGACCACACATGGATCCACTAGTGTCATTGCATGCATGTTATTTTCACTAACAACAACTTGAGTCATTGCATGTGTGTTCTTTTCACATACCACATATGGATCCAACAGTGTCATTGCATGTGTGCCGTTTTCACAATCCACCCATGGATCCACCAGTGTCATTGCATGTGTGTTATTTTTATTAACAACAACCAGAGTCATTGAAATGTGTGTTCTTTTCACATACCACCTATGGATCCACCAGTGTCATTGCATGTGTGTTCTTTTCACTAACAACAACCAGCGTCATTGCATGTGTGTTTTTTTCACATACCACATATGGATCCACCAGTGTCATTGAAATGTGTGTTCTCTACAGAGACCACACATGGATCCACAAGTGTCATTGCATGTGTGTTATTTTTAGTAACAACAACTAGAGTCATTGAAATGTGTGTTCTTTTCACATACCACATATGGATCCACCAGTGTCATTGCATGTGTGTTCTTTTCACAATCTACCCATGGATCCACCAGTGTCATTGCATGTGTGTTCTTTTTAGTAACAACAACCACAGTCATTGGAATGTGTGTTCTTTTCACTAACAACAACTGGAGTCATTGCATGTGTGCTCTTTTCACAATCCACCTATGGATCCACCAGTGTTATTGCGTGTGTGTTCTTTTTACTAACAACAACCAGATTCATTTCATGGCTGTTCTTCTCACATACCACCAATGGATCCACCAGTGTCATTGCATGTCTGTTCTTCTCACGATCCACACATGGATCCACCAGTGTCATTGCATGTGCGTTCTTTCTACTAACAACAACCAGTGTCATTGCATGTGTGTTCTTTTCACAATCCACACATGGATCCACCAGTGTTATTGCATGTGTGTTCTTTTTAGTAACAACAACCAGTGTCATTGCATGTGTGTTCTCTTCAGAGACCACACATGGATCCACCGGTGTCATTGCATGTATGTTCTTTTCACTAACAACAACTAGAGTCATTGCATGTGTGTTCTTTTCACATACCACATATGGATCCACCAGTATCATTGCTTGTGTGCTCTTTTCACAATCCACCCATGGATCCACCAGTGTCATTGCATGTGTGTTATTTTTAGTAACAACAATCAGAGTCATTGAAATGTGTGTTCTTTTCACATACCACCTATGGATCCACCAGTGTCATTGCATGTGTGTTCATTTCACTAACAACTAGAGTCATTGCATGTGTGTTCTTTTCACATACCACATATGGATCCACCAGTGTCATTGAAATGTGTGTTCTCTACAAAGACCACACATGGATCCACCAGTGTCCTTGCATGTGTGTTCTTTTTATTAACAACAACCATAGTCATTGAAATGTGTGTTCTCTTCACATACCACATATGGATCCACCAATGTCATTGCATGTGTGTTCTTTTCACAATCCACCCATGGATCCACCAATGTCATTGCATGTGTGTTCTTTTTAGTAACAACAACCAGAGTCATTGAAATATGTGTTCTTTTCACATACCACCTATGGATCCACCAATGTCATTGCATGTGTGTTCTTTTCACTAACAACAACCAGAGTCATTGCATGTGTGTTTTTTTCACATACCACATATGGATCCACCAGTGTCATTGAAATGTGTGTTCTCTACAGAGACCACCCATGGATCCACCAGTGTCATTGCATGTATGTTCTTCGCACTAACAACAACTAGAGTCATTGCATGTGTGCTCTTTTCACAATCCACATATCGATCCACCAGTGTCATTGCATGTGTGTTCTTTTTACTAACAACAACCGGAGTCATTGCATGTGTGCTCTTTTCACAATCCACCTATGGATCCACCAGTGTCATTGCATGTGTGTTCTTTTTACTAACAACAACCAGTGTCATTGCATGTGTGTTCTTTTCACTAACAACAACTGGAGTCATTGCATGTGTGCTCTTTTCACAATCCACCAATGGATCCACCAGTGTCATTGCATGTGTGTTCTTTTTACTAACAACAACAAAAGTCATTTCATGGCTGTTATTCACACATACCTCCTATGGATCCACCAGTGTCATTGCATGTCTGTTATTCTCACAATCCACACATGGATCCACCAGTGTCATTGCATGCGTGTTCTTTTTACTAACAACAACCAGTGTCATTGCATGTGTGTTCTCTTCACAATCCACACATGGATCCACCAGTGTTATTGCATGTGTGTTCTTTTTAGTAACAAGAACCAGTGTCATTGCATGTGTGTTCTCTTCAGAGACCACACATGGATCCACCGGTGTCATTGCATGTGTGTTCTTTTCACTAACAACTACTGGAGTCATTGCATGTGTTTTCTTTTCACTAACAACAACTGGAGTCATTGCATGTGTGTTCTTTTTACTAACAACAACCAGAGTCATTTCATGGTTGTTCTTCTCACATACCACCTTTGGATCCACCAGTGTCATTGCATGTGTGTTCTCTTCACAATCCACACATGGATCCACCAGTGCATTGCATGTGTGCTCCTTTTAGTAACAACAGCCAGTGTCATTGCATGTGTGTTCTCTTCAGAGACCACACATGGATCCACGAGTGTCATTGCATGTGTGTTCTTTTTACTAGCAACAACCAGAGTCATTGAAATGTGTGCTCTCTTTAGAGACCACACATGGATCCACCGGTGTCATTGCATGTATATTCTTTTCACTAACAACAAGTAGAGTCATTGCATGTGTGTGTTTTCACTAACAACAACTGGAGTCATTGCATGTGTGCTCTTTTCACAATCCACCTATGGATCCACCAGTGTCATTGCATATGTGTTCTTTTTACTAACAACAACCAGAGTCATTTCATGGCTGTTCCACTCACATACCACCTATGGATCCACCAGTGTCATTGCATGTGTGTTCTCTTCACAATCCACATATGGATCCACCAGTGTCATTGCATGTGTGTTCTTTTTAATAACAACAACCAGTGTCATTGCATCTGTGTTCTCTTCAGAGACCACACATGGATCCACCAGTGTCATTGCATGTGTGTTCTTTTTACTACCAACAACCAGAGTCATTGAAATGTGTGCTCTCGTCAGAGACCACACATGGATCCACCGGTGGCATTGCATGTATGTTCTTTTCACTAACAACAATCGGAGTCATTGCATGTGTGTTCTTTTCACTAACAACAACTGGAGTCATTGCATGTGTGTTCTTTTACTAACAACAACAGAGTCATTTCATGGCTGTTCTTTCACATACCACATATGGATCCACCAGTGTCATTGCATGTGTGTTCTTTTTAGTAACAACAATCGGTGTCATTGCATGTGTGTTCCCTTCAGAGACCACACATGGATCCACCTGTGTCATTGCATGTGTGTTCTTTTCACTAACAACAACTAGAGTCATTGCATGTGTGTTCTTTTCACAATCCACCCATGGATCCATCAGTGTCATTGCATGTGTGTTATTTTTAGTAACAACAACCAGAGTCATTGAAATGTGTGTTCTTTTCACATACCACCTATGGATCCACCAGTGTCATTGCCTGTGTGTTCTTTTCATTAACAACAACCAGAGTCATTGCATGTGTGTTCTTTTCACATACCACATATCGATCCACCAGTGTCATTGAAATGTGTGTTCTCTACAGGGACCACCCATGGATCCACCAGTGTCATTGCATGTATGTTTTTTTTCACTAACAACAACTGGAGTCATGGCATGTGTGCTCTTTTCACAATCCACACATGGATCCACCAATGTCATTGCATGTGTGTTCTTTTTAGTAACAACTAGTGTCATTGCATGTGTGTTCTTTTCACTAACAACAACTGGAATCATTGCAGGTGTGCTCTTTTCATAATCCACCTATGGATCCACCAGTGTCATTGCATGTGTGTTCTTTTTACTAACAACAACCAGAGTCATTTCATGGTTGTTCTTGTCACATACCACCTATGGATCCACTAGTGTCATTGTATGTGTGTTCTCTTCACAATCCACACATGGATCCACCAGTGTCATTGCATGTGTGTTCTTTTTACTAACAACCAGTGTCATTGCATTTGTGTTCTTTTTAGTAACAACAACCGGTGTCATTGCATGTGTGTTCTCTTCAGAGACCACACATGGATCCACCGGTGTCATTGCATGTATGTTCTTTTCACTAACAACAAATGGAGTCAGTGCATGTGTGTTCTTTTCACATACCACATACGGATCCACCAGTGTCATTGCATGTGTGCTCTTTTCACAATCCACCCATGGATCCACCAGTGTCATTACATGTGTGTTATTTTAGTAACAACAACCAGAGTCATTGAAATGTGTGTTGTTTTCACATACCACCTATGGATCCACCAGTGTCATTGCATGTGTGTTCTATTCACATACCACATATGGATCCACCAGTGTCATTGCATGTGTGTTATTTTTAGTAACAACAACCAGAGTCATTCAAATGTGTGTTCTTTTCACATACCACCTATGGATCCACTAGTGTCATTGCATGTGTGTTCTTTTCACTAAGAACAACCAGAGTCATTGCATGTGTGTTCTTTTCGCATACCACAAATGGATCCACCAGTGTCATTGAAATGTGTGTTCTCTACAGAGACCACCCATGGATCCACCAGTGTCATTGCATGTATGTTCTTTTCACTAACAACAACTGGAGTCATTGCATGTGTGCTCTTTTCACAATCCACACATGGATCCACCAGTGTCATTGCATGTGTGTTATTTTTAGTAACAACAACCAGTGTCATTGCATGTGTGTTCTTTTCACTAACAACAACTGGACTCATTGCGTGTGTGCTCTTTTCACAATCCACCTATGGATCCACCAGTGTCATTGCATGTGTGTTCTTTTTACTCACAACAACCAGAGTCATTTCATGGTTGTTCTTCTCAATACCACCTATGAATCCACCAGTGTCATTGCATGTGTGTTCTCTTCACAATCCACACATGGATCCACTAGTGTCATTGCATGTGTGTTCTTTTTACTAACAACAATCAGCGTCATTGCATGTGTGTTCTTTTCAGAGACCACACATGGATCCACCGGTGTCATTGCATATGTGTTCTTTTTAGTAACAACAACCGATGTCATTGCATGTGTGTTCTCTTTAGAGACCACACATGGATCCACCGGTGTAATTGCATGTATGTTCTTTCACTAACAACAACTGGAGTCATTGCATGTGCGTTGTTTTCACATACCACATATGGATCCACCAGTGCCATTGCATGTGTGCTCTTTTCACAATCCACCCATGGATCCACCAGTGTGATTGCATGTGTGTTATTTTTAGTAACAACAACCAGAGTCATTGAAATGTGTGTTCTTTTCACATACCACCTACGGATCCACCAGTGTCATTGCATGTGTGTTCTTTTCACTAACAACAACCAGAGTCATTCCATGTGTGTTCTTTTTCACATACCACATATGGATCCACCAGTGTCATTGCATGTGTGTTCTTTTCACAATCCACTCATTGATCCACCAGTGTTATTGCATGTGTGTTCTTTTTAGTAACAACAACCAGAGTCATTGAAATGTGTGTTCTTTTCACATACCACCTATGGATCCACCAGTGTCATTGCATGTGTGTTCTTTTCACTAACAACAACCAGAGTTATTGCATGTGTGTTCTTATCACATACCACATATGGGTCCACCAGTGTCATTGAAATGTGTGTTCTCTCCAAAGACCACACATGGATCCACTGGTGTCATTGCATGTATGTTCTTTTCACTAACAACAACTGGAGTCATTGCATGTGTGCTCTTTTCACAATCCAACTATGGATCCACCAGTGTCATTGCATGTGTGTTCTTTTTACTAACAACAACTAGAGTCATTTCATGGCTATTCTTCTCACATACCACCTATGGATCCACCAGTGTCATTGCATGTCATTCTTCTCACAATCCACACATGGATCCACAGTGTCATTGCATGTGTGTTCTTTTTACTAATAACAACCGGTGTTATTGCATGTGTGTTCTTCTCACAATCCACATGGATCCACGTGTCATTGCATGTGTGTTCTTTTAGTAACAACAACAGTGTCATTGCATGTGTGTTCTCTTGAGACCAAACATGGATCCACAAGTGTCATTGCATGTATGTTATTTTCACTAACAACAACTGAGTCATTGCATGTGTTTTTTCACATACCACATATGGATCCACAGTGTCATTGCATGTGTGCTCTTTTCCCAATCCACCCATGGATCCAAAGTGTCATTGCATGTGTGTTATTTTTAGTAACAACAACTAGAGTCATTGAAATGTGTGTTCTTTTCACATACCACCTATGGATCCACCAGTGTCATTGAATGCGTGTTCTTTTCACTAACAACAACCAGAGTCATTGCATGTGTTTTTTTTCACATACCACATATGGATCCACCAGTGTCATTGAAATGTGTGTTCTCTATAGAGACGACACATGGATCCACCAGTGTCATTGCATGTCTGTTCTTTTTAGTAACAACATCCAGAGTTATTGAAATGTTTGTTCTTTTCACATACCACATATGGATCCACCAGTGTCATTGCATGTGTGTTCTTTTCACAATCCACCCATGGATCCACCAGTGTCATTGCATGTGTGTTCTTTTTAGTAACAACAACCAGAGTCATTGGAATGTGTGTTCTTTTCACTAACAACAACTGGAGTCATTGCATGTGTGCTCTTTTCACAATCCACCTATGGATCCACCAGTGTCATTGCATGTGTGTTCTTTTCACTAACAACAACCAGAGTCATTTCATGGTTGTTCTTCTCACATACCACCTACTGATCCACCAGTGTCATTGCATGTCTGTTCTTCTCACAATCCACACATGGATCCACCAGTGAAATTGCATGTGTGTTCTTTTTACTAACAACAACCAGTGTCATTGCATGTGTGTTCTCTTCAGAGACCACACATGGATCCACCGGTGTCATTGCATGTATGTTATTTTCACTAACAACAACTGGAGTCATTGCATGTGTGTTCTTTTCACATACCACATATGGATCCACCAGTGTCATTGAAATGTGTGCTCTTTTCACAATCCACCTATGGATCCACTAGTGTCATTGCATGTGTGTTCTTTTTACTAACACCAACCAGAGTCATTTCATGGCTGTTCTTCTCACTTACCACCTATGGATCCACCAGTGTCATTGCATGTGTGTTCTCTTCACAATCCACACATGGATCCACTAGTGTCATTGCATGTGTGTTCTTTTTACTAACAAAATCAGCGTCATTGCATGTGTGTTCTCTTCAAACACCACACATGGATCCACCGGTGTCATTGCATACGTGTTCTTTTTAGTAACAACAACCGGTGTCATTGCATGTGTGTTCTCTTTAGAGACCACACATGGATCCACCGGTGTCCTTGCATGTATGTTCTTTTCACTAACAACAACTGGAGTCATTGCATGTGTGTTCTTTTCACATACCACATATGGATCCACCAGTGTCATTGCATGTGTGCTCTTTTCACAATCCACCCATGGATCCACCAGTGTGATTGCATGTGTGTTATTTTTAGTAATAACAACCAGAGTCATTGAAATGTGTGTTCTTTTCACATACCACCTATGGATCCACCAGTGTCATTGCATGTGTGTTCTTTTCACTAACAACAAACAGAGTCATTGCATGTGTGTTCTTTTCACTAACAACAACCAGAGTCATTGCATGTGTGTTCTTTTCACATACCACATATCGATCCACCAGTGTCATTGAAATGTGTCTTCTCTACAAAGACCACACATGGATCCACTAGTGTCATTGCATGTATGTTCTTTTCACTAACAACAACTATAGTCATTGCATGTGTGTTCTTTTCCATACCACATATGGATCCACCAGTGTCATTGCATGTGTGCCGTTTTCACAATCCACCCATGGATCCACTAGTGTCATTGCATGTGTGTTATTTTTATTAACAACAACCAGAGTCATTGAAATGTGTGTTCTTTTCACATACCACCTATGGATCCACCAGTGTCATTGCATGTGTGTTCTTTTCACATACCACATATGGATCCACCAGTGTCATTGAAATGTGTGTTCTCTACAGAGATCACACATGGATCCACAAGTGTCATTGCATGTGTGTTATTTTTAGTAACAACAACTAGAGTCATTGAAATGTGTGTTCTTTTCACATACCACATATGGATCCACCAGTGTCATTGCATGTGTGTTCTTTTCACAATCTACCCATGGATCCACCAGTGTCATTGCACGTGTGTTCTTTTTAGTAACAACAACCAGAGTCATTGGAATGTGTGTTCTTTTCACTAACAACAACTGGAGTCATTGCATGTGTGCTCTTTTCATAATCCACCTATGGATACACCAGTGTCATTGCATGTGTGTTCTTTTTACTAACAACAACCAGATTCAGTTCATGGATGTTCTTCTCACATACCACCTATGGATCCACCAATGTCATTGCATGTCTGTTCTTCTCACGATCCACACATGGATCCACTAGTGTCATTGCATGTGTGTTCTTTCTACTAACATCAACCAGTGTCATTGCATGTGTGTTCTCTTCACAATCCACACGTGGATCCACCAGTGTTATTGCATGTGTGTTCTTTTTAGTAACAACAACCAGTGTCATTGCATGTGTGTTCTCTTCAGAGACCACACATGGATCCACCGGTGTCATTGCATGTATGTTCTTTTCACTAACAACAACTAGAGTCATTGCATGTGTGTTCTTTTCACATACCACATATGGATCCACCAGTATCATTGCTTGTGTGCTCTTTTCACAATCCACCCATGGATCCACCAGTGTCATTGCATGTGTGTTATTTTTAGTAACAACAATCAGAGTCATTGAAATGTGTGTTCTTTTCACATACCACCTATGGATCCACCAGTGTCATTGCATGTGTGTTCATTTCACTAACAACAACTAGAGTCATTGCATGTGTGTTCTTTTCACATACCACATATGGATCCACCAGTGTCATTGAAATGTGTGTTCTCTACAAGACCACATGGATCCACCAGCGTCATTGCATGTGTGTTCTTTTTAGTAACAACAACCATAGTCATTGAAATGTGTGTTCTTTTCACATACCACATATGGATCCACCAATGTCATTGCATGTGTGTTCTTTTCACAATCCACCCATGGATCCACCAATGTCATTGCATGTGTGTTCTTTTTAGTAACAACAACCAGAGTCATTGAAATGTGTGTTCTTTTCACATACCACCTATGGATCCACCAGTGTCATTGCATGTGTATTCTTTTCACTAACAACAACCAGAGTCATTGCATGTGTTTTTTTTTCACATACCACATATGGATCCACAGTGTCATTGAAATGTGTGTTCTCTCAGAGACCACCTGGATCCGCCAGTTGTCATTGTATGTTCTTCTCACTAACAACAACTAGAGTCATTGCATGTGTGCTCTTTTCACAATCCACATCGATCCACCGGTGTCATTGCATGTGTGTTCTTTTACTAACAACAACTGGAATCATTGCATGTGTGCTCTTTTCACAATCCACCTATGGATCCACCAAGGTCATTGCATGTGTGTTATTTTACTAACAACAACCAGTGTCATTGCATGTGTGTTCTTTTCACTAACAACAACTGAGTCATTGGTGTGTGCTCTTTTCACAATCCACCTATGGATCCACAGTGTCATTGCATGTGTGTTCTTTTACTAACAACAACCGAGTCATTTCATGGCTGTTATTCACATACCACCTATGGATCCACCAGTGTCATTGCATGTCTGTTCTTATCACAATCCACACATGGATCCACCAGTGTCATTGCATGTGTGTTCTTTTTACTAACAACAACCAGTGTCATTGCATGTGTGTTCTCTTCACAATCCACACATGGATCCACCAGTGTGATTGCATGTGTGGTCATTTTAGTAACAACAACCAGTGTCATTGCATGTGTGTTCTCTTCAGAGACACACATGGATCCACCGTGTCATTGCATGTGTGTTCTTTTCACTAACAACTCTGAGTCATTGCATGTGTTTTCTTTTCACTAACAACAACTGGAGTCATTGCATGTGTGTTCTTTTTACTAACAACAACCAGAGTCATTTCATGGTTGTTCTTCTCACATACCACCTTTGGATCCACCAGTGTCATTGCATGTGTGTTCTCTTCACAATCCACACATGGATCCACCAGTGTCATTGCATGTGTGCTCCTTTTAGTAACAACAGCCAGTGTCATTGCATGTGTGTTCTCTTCAGAGACCACACATGGATCCACGAGGGTCATTGCATGTGTGTTCTCTTCAGAGACCACCCGTGGATCCGCCAGTGTCATTGCATGTATGTTCTTCTCACTAACAACAACTAGAGTCATTGCATGTGTGCTCTTTTCACAATCCACATATCGATCCACCAGTGTCATTGCATGTGTGTTCTTTTTACTAACAACAACTGGAATCATTGCATGTGTGCTCTTTTCACAATCCACCTATGGATCCACCAGTGTCATTGCATGTGTGTTATTTTTACTAACAACAACCAGTGTCATTGCATGTGTGTTCTTTTCACTAACAACAACTGGAGTCATTGCATGTGTGCTCTTTTCACAATCCACCTATGGATCCACCAGTGTCATTGCATGTGTGTTCTTTTTACTAACAACAACCAGAGTCATTTCATGGCTGTTATTCACACATACCACCTATGGATCCACCAGTGTCATTGCATGTCTGTTCTTCTCACAATCCACACATGGATCCACCAGTGTCATTGCATGTGTGTTCTTTTTACTAACAACAACCAGTGTCATTGCATGTGTGTTCTCTTCACAATCCACACATGGATCCACCAGTGTTATTGCATGTGTGTTCTTTTTAGTAACAACAACCAGTGTCATTGCATGTGTGTTCTCTTCAGAGACCACACATGGATCCACCGGTGTCATTGCATGTGTGTTCTTTTCACTAACAACTACTGGAGTCATTGCATGTGTTTTCTTTTCACTAACAACAACTGGAGTCATTGCATGTGTGTTCTTTTTACTAACAACAACCAGAGTCATTTCATGGTTGTTCTTCTCACATACCACCTTTGGATCCACCAGTGTCATTGCATGTGTGTTCTCTTCACAATCCACACATGGATCCACCAGTGTCATTGCATGTGTGCTCCTTTTAGTAAGGACAACCAGTGTCATTGCATGTGTGTTCTCTTCAGAGACCACACATGGATCCACGAGGGTCATTGCATGTGTGTTCTTTTTACTAGCAACAACCAGAGTCATTGAAATGTGTGCTCTCTTTAGAGACCACACATGGATCCACCGGTGTCATTGCATGTATATTCTTTTCACTAACAACAAGTAGAATCATTGCATGTGTGTGTTTTCACTAACAACAACTGGAGTCATTGCATGTGTGTTCTTTTTACTAACAACAACCAGAGTCATTGAAATGTCTGCTCTCTTCAGAGACCACACATGGATCCACCGGTGTCATTGCATGTGTGCTCTTTTCACTAACAACAACTGGAGTCATTGCATGTGTGTTCTTTTCACATACCACATATGGATCCACCAGTGTCATTGCATGTGTGCTCTTTTCACAATCCACCCATGGATCCACCAGTGTGATTGCATGTGTGTTATTTTTAGTAACAACAACCAGAGTCATTGAAATGTGTGTTCTTTTCACATACCACCTATGGATCCACCAGTGTCATTGCATCTGTGTTCTTTTCACTAACAACAACCAGAGTCATTGCATGTGTGTTCTTTTCACAATCCACCCATGGATCCACCAATGTCATTGCATGTGTGTTCTTTTTAGTAACAACAACCAGAGTCATTGAAATGTGTGTTCTTTTCACATACCACCTATGGATCCACCAGTGTCATTGCATGTGTGTTCTTTTCACTAACAACAACCAGAGTCATTGCATGTGTTTTTTTTTCACATACCACATATGGATCCACCAGTGTCATTGAAATGTGTGTTCTCTACAGAGACCACCCGTGGATCCGCCAGTGTCATTGCATGTATGTTCTTCTCACTAACAACAACTAGAGTCATTGCATGTGTGCTCTTTTCACAATCCACATATCGATCCACCAGTGTCATTGCATGTGTGTTCTTTTTACTAACAACAACTGGAATCATTGCATGTGTGCTCTTTTCACAATCCACCTATGGATCCACCAGTGTCATTGCATGTGTGTTATTTTTACTAACAACAACCAGTGTCATTGCATGTGTGTTCTTTTCACTAACAACAACTGGAGTCATTGCAGGTGTGCTCTTTTCACAATCCACCTATGGATCCACCAGTGTCATTGCATGTGTGTTCTTTTTACTAACAACAACCAGAGTCATTTCATGGCTGTTATTCACACATACCACCTATGGATCCACCAGTGTCATTGCATGTACATTCTTCTCACAATCCACACATGGATCCACAGTGTCATTGCATGTGTGTTCTTTTACTAACAACAACCAGTGTCATTGCATGTGTGTTCTCTTCACAATCCACACATGGATCCACCAGTGTTATTGCATGTGTGTTCTTTTTAGTAACAACAACCAGTGTCATTGCATGTGTGTTCTCTTCAGAGACCACACATGGATCCACCGGTGTCATTGCATGTGTGTTCTTTTCACTAACAACTACTGGAGTCATTGCATGTGTTTTCTTTTCACTAACAACAACTGGAGACATTGAATGTGTGTTATTTTACTAACAACAACCAGAGTCATTTCATGGTTGTTCTTCTCACATACCACCTTTGGATCCACAGTGTCATTGCATGTGTGTTCTTCACAATCCACACATGGATCCACCATGTCATTGCATGTGTGCTCCTTTTAGTAACAACAATGTGTCATTGCATGTGTTCTCTTGGAGACCACACATGGATCCACGAGGTCATTGCATGTGTGTTCTTCTTGAGAGACCACACATGGATCCACGAGGGTCATTGCATGTGTGTTCTTTTTTCTAGAAACAACCAGAGTCATTGAAATGTGTGCTCTCTTTAGAGACCACACATGGATCCACCGGTGTCATTGCATGTATATTCTTTTCACTAACAACAAGTAGAATCATTGCATGTGTGTGTTTTCACTAACAACAACTGGAGTCATTGCATGTGTGTTCTTTTTACTAACAACAACCAGAGTCATTGAAATGTCTGCTCTCTTCAGAGACCACACATGGATCCACCAGTGTCATTGCATGTGTGCTCTTTTCACTAACAACAACTGGAGTCATTGCATGTGTGTTCTTTTCACATACCACATATGGATCCACCAGTGTCATTGCATGTGTGCTCTTTTCACAATCCACCCATGGATCCACCAGTGTGATTGCATGTGTGTTATTTTTAGTAATAACAACCAGAGTCATTGAAATGTGTGTTCTTTTCACATACCACCTATGGATCCACCAGTGTCATTGCATGTGTGTTCTTTTCACTAACAACAACCAGCGTCATTGCATGTGTGTTCTTTTCACATACCACATATGGATCCACCAGTGTCATTGAAATGTGTGTTCTCTACAGAGATCACACATGGATCCACAAGTGTCATTGCATGCGTGTTATTTTTAGTAACAACAACTAGAGTCATTGAAATGTGTGTTCTTTTCACATACCACATATGGATCCACCAGTGTCATTGCATGTGTGTTCTTTTCACAATCTACCCATGGATCCACCAGTGTCATTGCATGTGTGTTCTTTTTAGTAACAACAACCAGAGTCATTGGAATGTGTGTTCTTTTCACTAACAACAACTGGAGTCATTGCATGTGTGCTCTTTTCACAATCCACCTATGGATACACCAGTGTCATTGCATGTGTGCTCTTTTTACTAACAACAACCAGATTCATTTCATGGCTGTTCTTCTCACATACCACCTATGGATCCACCAGTGTCATTGCATGTCTGTTCTTCTCACGATCCACACATGGATCCACCAGTGTCATTGCATGTGTGTTCTTTCTACTAACAACAACCAGTGTCATTGCATGTGTGTTCTCTTCACAATCCACACGTGGATCCACCAGTGTTATTGCATGTGTGTTCTTTTTAGTAACAACAACCAGTGTCATTGCATGTGTGTTCTCTTCAGAGACCACACATGGATCCACCGGTGTCATTGCATGTATGTTCTTTTCACTAACAACAACTAGAGTCATTGCATGTGTGTTCTTTTCACATACCACATATGGATCCACCAGTATCATTGCTTGTGTGCTCTTTTCACAATCCACCCATGGATCCACCAGTGTCATTGCATGT
This sequence comes from Avena insularis, assembly GCA_023614405.1. Taxonomy (NCBI): domain Eukaryota; kingdom Viridiplantae; phylum Streptophyta; class Magnoliopsida; order Poales; family Poaceae; genus Avena; species Avena insularis. Next base: position 48,389 of record JAJUPC010000487.1, on the reverse strand, counting down.
GTGTTATTTTTAGTAACAACAATCAGAGTCATTGAAATGTGTGTTCTTTTCACATACCACCTATGGATCCACCAGTGTCATTGCATGTGTGTTCATTTCACTAACAACAACTAGAGTCATTGCATGTGTGTTCTTTTCACATACCACATATGGATCCACCAGTGTCATTGAAATGTGTGTTCTCTACAAAGACCACACATGGATCCACCAGTGTCATTGCATGTGTGTTCTTTTTAGTAACAACAACCATAGTCATTGAAATGTGTGTTCTTTTCACATACCACATATGGATCCACCAATGTCATTGCATGTGTGTTCTTTTCACAATCCACCCATGGATCCACCAATGTCATTGCATGTGTGTTCTTTTTAGTAACAACAACCAGAGTCATTGAAATGTGTGTTCTTTTCACATACCACCTATGGATCCACCAGTGTCATTGCATGTGTGTTCTTTTCACTAACAACAACCAGAGTCATTGCATGTTTTTTTTTTCACATACCACATATGGATCCACCAGTGTCATTGAAATGTGTGTTCTCTACAGAGACCACCCGTGGATCCGCCAGTGTCATTGCATGTATGTTCTTCTCACTAACAACAACTAGAGTCATTGCATGTGTGCTCTTTTCACAATCCACATATCGATCCACCAGTGTCATTGCATGTGTGTTCTTTTCACTAACAACAAGTGGAGTCATTGCATGTGTGCTCTTTTCACAATCCACCTATGGATCCACCAGTGTCATTGCATGTGTGTTCTTTTTACTAACAACAACCAGAGTCATTTCATGGCTGTTATTCACACATACCACCTATGGATCCACCAGTGTCATTGCATGTCTGTTCTTCTCACAATCCACACATGGATCCACCAGTGTCATTGCATGTGTGTTCTTTTTACTAACAACAACCAGTGTCATTGCATGTGTGTTCTCTTCACAATCCACACATGGATCCACCAGTGTTATTGCATGTGTGTTCTTTTTAGTAACAACAACCAGTGTCATTGCATGTGTGTTCTCTTCAGAGACCACACATGGATCCACCGGTGTCATTGCATGTGTGTTCTTTTCACTAACAACTACTGGAGTCATTGCATGTGTTTTCTTTTCACTAACAACAACTGGAGTCATTGCATGTGTGTTCTTTTTACTAACAACAACCAGAGTCATTTCATGGTTGTTCTTCTCACATACCACCTTTGGATCCACCAGTGTCATTGCATGTGTGTTCTCTTCACAATCCACACATGGATCCACCAGTGTCAATGCATGTGTGCTCCTTTTAGTAACGACAGCCAGTGTCATTGCATGTGTGTTCTCTTCAGAGACCACACATGGATCCACGAGGGTCATTGCATGTGTGTTCTTTTTACTAGCAACAACCAGAGTCATTGAAATGTGTGCTCTCTTTAGAGACCACACATGGATCCACCGGTGTCATTGCATGTATATTCTTTTCACTAACAACAAGTAGAATCATTGCATGTGTGTGTTTTCACTAACAACAACTGGAGTCATTGCATGTGTGTTCTTTTTACTAACAACAACCAGAGTCATTGAAATGTCTGCTCTCTTCAGAGACCACACATGGATCCACCGGTGTCATTGCATGTGTGCTCTTTTCACTAACAACAACTGGAGTCATTGCATGTGTGTTCTTTTCACATACCACATATGGATCCACCAGTGTCATTGCATGTGTGCTCTTTTCACAATCCACCCATGGATCCACCAGTGTGATTGCATGTGTGTTATTTTTAGTAACAACAACCAGAGTCATTGAAATGTGTGTTCTTTTCACATACCACCTATGGATCCACCAGTGTCATTGCATCTGTGTTCTTTTCACTAACAACAACCAGAGTCATTGCATGTGTGTTCTTTTCACATACTACATATCGATCCACCAGTATCATTGAAATGTGTGTTCTCTACAAAGACCACACATGGATCCACTAGTGTCATTGCATGTATGTTCTTTTCGCTAACAACAACTGGAGTCATTGCATGTGTGTTCTTTTCACATACCACATATGGATCCACCAGTGTCATTGCATGTGTGCTCTTTTCACAATCCACCCATGGATCCACCAGTGTGATTGCATGTGTGTTATTTTTATTAACAACAACCAGAGTCATTGAAATGTGTGTTCTTTTCACATACCACCTATGGATCCACCAGTGTCATTGCATCTGTGTTCTTTTCACTAACAACAACCAGAGTCATTGCATGTGTGTTCTTTTCACATACTACATATCGATCCACCAGTATCATTGAAATGTGTGTTCTCTACAAAGACCACACATGGATCCACTAGTGTCATTGCATGTATGTTCTTTTCGCTAACAACAACTGGAGTCATTGCATGTGTGTTCTTTTCACATACCACATATGGATCCACCAGTGTCATTGCATGTGTGCTCTTTTCACAATCCACCCATGGATCCACCAGTGTGATTGCATGTGTGTTATTTTTAGTAACAACAACCAGAGTCATTGAAATGTTTGTTCTTTTCACATACCACCTATGGATCCACCAGTGTCATTGCATCTGTGTTCTTTTCACTAACAACAACCAGAGTCATTGCATGTGTGTTCTTTTCACATACTACATATCGATCCACCAGTATCATTGAAATGTGTGTTCTCTACAAAGACCACACATGGATCCACTAGTGTCATTGCATGTATGTTCTTTTCACTAACAACAACTGGAGTCATTGCATGTGTGTTCTTTTCACATACCACATATGGATCCACCAGTGTCATTGCATGTGTGCTGTTTTCACATTCCACCCATGGATCCACCAGTGGCATTGCATGTGTGTTATTTTTAGTAACAACAACCAGAGTCATTGAAATGTGTGTTCTTTTCACATACCACCTATGGATCCACCAGTGTCATTGCATGTGTGTTCTTTTCACTAACAACAACCAGCGTTATTGCATGTGTGTTCTTTTCACATACCACATATGGATCCACCAGTGTCATTGAAATGTGTGTTCTCTATAGAGACCACACATGGATCCACCAGTGTCATTGCATGTGTGTTATTTTTAGTAACAACAACTAGTGTCATTGCATGTGTGTTCTTTTCACTAACAACAACTGGAGTCATTGCATGTGTGCTCTTTTCACAATCCACCTATGCATCCACCAGTGTCATTGCATGTGTGTTCTTTTCACTAACAACAACCAGAGTAATTTCAGCGACAGCCTTCTCTCTGACATCGAGTATTCCTTCCACGATGTGAGTTCCTCTGTTTTCTTGGGCTAGGGTTAGGCAATGGTAAATCTCTCGATCTGAGCTCCATATGTGCATGCAATCATGTTCGATTTCAGCTTTGCGTTTACCTATAGGTACCAAGGACGATCTACGACTCCGAATGGGAGGGCCTAGATCTCGATGGAGAAGTGCCATGTGACCATGGGCTAAAACTGAGGAGATATGTTGCATTCGAAGGCAGTAACACTGGGAGAAGGTTTTTGGGCTATACAAATCAGGTTTGTTTACATTATGTGCAACTGTGACATGAAGTAAAATGTATCGTGCATGTTCATAACACTATAGTGTGTGTGTTTTTAGGTTGGCCCGGTGTGTAAAGTAGTAGAGTGGGTGGATCTTGAGTGGCCAGATACACTTAAGAAATGTTTGGCATAGTTATGGGAGATGTATGAGTTGGAAATGTCGGGGAGATTTACTGATGTAAGTGATGCAGCTGAAAAAAATTACAAGCTGTCAGTACGAAATAAGGAGCTGGAACAAGAAATCGAGAATTTGCAGTCAAGGCTAACTAACAGAATCGATGGGAGCTTGGTTGTTGGAACTGCAAAGAAGCTTCAGGATAGTCACAGGTTGCTGATTCATAATGCAGAAAAGGAGAGGGATTAGCTCAGGGAAGACAAGAAGAAGCTAGAGTACTGCATTGCGGATCTGTTGAAGGAACTGAAGAAGGCGTGCGAGGGTGAACAAGGATAGACTATAGAGGATAAAGGAAATTCGAGATGAATAATTTATGTTGTACCAATGCCTGAAACTAGTTAATTGTAAGACGTGTAGTTGCGCTTTCCGAACTAAGCCAAACTCAATCCTCGAGCAAACTAATTTCATATGAACACACATATCGTGCATAGAGTTAAGTTCACGCTTACAAAATCACCACTGCAGAGGATAAACTAGGCAGTTCAGTACTAAATAGACATATGTTGTGTTCGTTTAGCTGGCCCGAGCTGCCTGTTTTCCTCCCTAAGATTGGCCAAGACCTTCAAGATTATGTCGTGGCTTTTAGTAGGTTTCAGCGCTTCGTCACGGATTGGAGAATTTTGTCCGTAGCCATACAATTTTCCTTCAAGATCCCTTTCATGATCTCCGTCCGCTTCCTAGCCGAGGCGCGACCTTCACTGTGTAGCTTTGCCCAGTCGGCATTTAACTCCTTCAGTTTCTGGCACTTGTCAGAAAGGACCGCGACTTCAGCACGCAGTTGGTCAAAGGCCAGTTTCTGGGAATTCCGCTTCTCCCTTTGGATTGCTATCTTGTCATTTAGCCAGGTCGCTGTGTCTGGTCGATCTTTGCCTCTTTCCTGCAACAAAATACATAGTATGGTTTGTTTAGTTCACCAGGACAAGCTGGTTAGTTTCCATAATTAACTGAATCGACTAGTGGCACTGTCATAATTTCAAGGAAGAAGCAATCTAGGACTAATCAACATTTTATGAATCGACTAGTGACACTGTCATAATTTCAATTTCGAAGACAAATAAGATTTATCAGCTTTAGTGTCTTGTGGGTTTTTCCAATATCACCAAATAGTAGTGGAGAGTGGCAAACTCATAATGCGAAACCCATGTCCGGATACATAATGGAAAGAAAACATGTTGTCCATTCATGAACATGAACACCAACACATGTCCAGATAGATAAGGAGTTGCCCTAGGATTCTTATTGCACCCTATAATGGGAAGCAGACATGGGCATTGCTCCCTGAACCCTAAACATTACAAAAGGAGAGGAGGACGAACTGGTATTCATGTCCCCGCTAACGAGAATCAGACTTGGGCATTGCTCTGATACACCTCCAGACATGCCCTTAGCTCCTCGTTCTCTTTCCGAACACCCTCGAGTACGGTGATCCTCTGCTCATGTTCCGCTTTCATCTCCTTGATCGCATCCAGCAACGGTTCACGCCATGGTAGGCTCGGATGGTAGCCTTGGTTTCTCGACGCCTTCCGAGTGCCTCGCTGACTTCGTCCTGGAGGAGAATACACCTTTCCACGAGATTCTTCTTCTCCTCCGTGAGCTCGTTGATTATCTTGATGGCCTGTTCTTGCCTGATCAAGTTACGGTCGAGCACTTTCTACAGCCTAACGACGTCACGTGCAAAATCTAGCGAGATCTCCTTCTACACAGATAATTGCTCGCGTAGGCTCTCATTAGCTTGGGTGAGGGAGCGTGCAAGCTCATGTTGGTTGGCAATCTTGGAACTGATCGTGGCCACCTTCTCACGGTACTCGGCCTTCGATCACTGCATCATTCATGTTAATTGAAATAGGAATTCTACAATTACACTCTAGGTCCCGGGTGAATACTAATACAGATCAAAAAAATCCCCGTTGAATCTATTGGCCACATTGTTAAAAAATGGACCTGGAGATCTATTCATGACCACGATAATTAAACTAATCCTAATCACAAAAAATCCATAGTGAATCTATGAACAACGGTATTAAGGAAAGACTAAGAGATCTAGTCATATTCATGAAAACTAATACAACTCGCAAAAGAAGAAGAAAAACCAATGCGGGGCGGACAACATCTAAGAAATCCACATCATAACTCGGAGAAATAACAGTGTAGAGATTTTCTACCTCGCTGAGACATGGAATGGGGCCGAACGGGTCCTGCAACGCCTCCATCGTGGTGGATTCGGGCTCCATGGCTGACCTGTAATACGTAGAAGAGGAAGATCCAGAAGAAGAAGAAAAACAAGAAGAAGCTGATTAAGATCATGATGGAGAGGGAGATGGAGAAGAAGTAGAATAAGGAGACTGCATGGGAGGAGCCTCATGCTAGAACATTCAGCGCCATTGTCGGGGGAAATTGGGCCTCGATGAGAGGGTGGGCTTGAGCGGCTGGTAGAGCAAGAAGTGCCTCGTGGCGATTTCTCTCCCTTTTCTCCGCGAGGATCGTCGACCGGCCTCTCCCCCTCCTCAGTGGAGCCATGGCTTGCAGGGTGAGTGTGGCGGCGACAGGAGGAAGGAGATAGTGATTATTAGTGTGGGAGAAGAGTAAGAGTACAGGCCGTGGTCCAGTAGTACTAGTACTATTATACAAGTCTACCGTGTACGGTCTACCTTCTCAAATAAGCTAGGGAGGCAGGGGTAGGGAATCGATGGGACTTGTCTTTATTGCGACGGACACTTCAATGGTCTTTGGCGCCGCCCAAAATCCAGTATATAATAAGGGGAGTGCGAGCTGGGTGGTCGTCACGGGAATCGGCGCGCACATCCCGCGTGCGTGTGTCACGTGTTGATGGGGCAATGACGCACGCAACTGCTGCATGATCACGTGGGCACGTCCAACTCCGTCGAACTCCACGTGACAGGCACGCACGAGATATTTACGAGTCTAGAATACGTTGTGCCACTTTTGTTGTAATCAAATTATGTTCAGTACGCGAGATATTACTTTTTTTGATAATCGACAAATGCATGCGTGGACACGACGCACGTCGCCCTGATCATATAGGCACCCCACTCTGTGTACCCACCATCGACCATTCGGAGCAACTACCTCGAGCACGATGCCCCCTCGCCGTGGCAATGGCAGGTCCAAGCCGTCCACTGACCGTCTTGCGTCCCCGTCTCTTCGCGCATCGTCCGTGCTCGCGATCGCCTGCTGAGGCAGCACGTCGTGTCCGACCGCGCTAGGATCCATCGACATCGGCACTCGAGGATACCGCAACGTCGAAGCTCGTACCGGCCGCGTAGGAGGAGCGTGGGGTACCTGCAGCGTCGGACGAGCGCAAAGTAGAAGCCAGGACGGGGTGCGTGTTGCTCCGGTGAGTACGGACAAGAAGAGAGGAGATAGCTATTTGGACGAGTCCGACTCGGCCAACGAGGAGGCGTTCATCGATCAGTTGGAGGCAGAAGCGGAGGAGACTGACGTGGACCCATGGGACTACGAAGAGGAGGAGGAGGAGGACTCCGATGAGGAGATAGCGTGCTTATTTGAGGAAGGGGGCGGTGTCGAGTCATCAGAGGAGGGCACCGACGGCAGCGATGGCATGGAACATGGCGTTGATGAAGACGAGGACAAACCAGAAGATGAAGACGATGGCTTCTTCGAAATATGATCATTTATTTTATTTATTTTAGTTAGATAGATGGATTTTCACTTGTTTATGGGGGTAAAGTATCGGTGGAACGGATAGAGAGGTGGCACGGATTGACCATGCATAAAAAAGTGGAGAAGGGAGGGGTTATCCTGCTTGTTGGATCACATGGGATCAACGGTTGGTGGAGACGATCCGCGTGACATCTGTCTCAGCCAATCAGGGCATAACACCCAGAGTGAGCACATGTTTGGGATCTCCACACGTTTGGGCTTTTGTGAGATTTGTGACAGAGAGAGAGTAAAAAATATCTTTTCACAATTCGCCTATGGATCCACCAGTACCATTCAAATTTCATTGCATGTGTGCTCTTTTCACAATCCACCTATGGATCCACCAGTGTCATTGCATGTGTGTTCTTTTTACTAACAACAACTAGAGTCATTGCATGTGTGTTCTTTTAACATACCACATATGGATCCACCAGTGTCATTGCATGTGTGCTCTTTTCACGATCCACCTATGGATCCACCAGTGTCATTCTAGGTGTGTTCTTTTCACTAACAACAACTAGAGTCATTGCATGTGTGCTCTTTTCACAATCCACCTATGGATCCACCAGTGTCATTGCATGTGTGTTCTCTTTACTAACAACAACCAGAGTCATTGAAATGTGTGTTCTTTTCACATACCACCTATGGATCCACCAGTGTCATTGCATGTGTGTTCTTTTCACTAACAACCAGAGTCATGGCATGTGTGTTCTTTTCACATACCACATATGGATCCACCAGAGTCATTGAAATGTGTGTTCTCTTCAGAGACCACACATGGATCCACCAGTGTCATTGCATGCATGTTCTTTTCACTAACAACAACTGGAGTCATTGCATGTGTGTTCTTTTCACATACCACATGTGAATCCACCCGTGTCATTGCATGTGTGTTCTTTTCACAATCCACCTATGGATCCACCAGTGTCATTGCATGTGTGTTCTTTTTACTAACAACAACTACGGTCATTTCATGGCTGTTCTTCTCACATACCACCTATGGATCCACCAGTGTCATTGCATGTGTGTTCTCTTCACAATCCACACATGGATCCACTAGTGTCATTGCATGTGTGTTCTTTTTAGTAACAACAACCAGTGTCATTGCATGTGTGTTCTCTTCATAGACCACACATGGATCCACCAGTGTCATTGCATGTGTGTTCTTTTTACTAGCAACAACCAGAGTCATTGAAATGTGTGCTCTCTTCAGAGACCACACATGGATCCACCGGTGTCATTGCATGTATATTCTTTTCACTAACAACAACTAGAGTCATTGCCTTTGTGTTCTTTTGACTAACAACAATTGGAGTCATTGCATGTGTGTTCTTTTTGCTAACAACAACCAGAGTCATTTCATGGCTGTTCTTCCCACATACCACACATGGATCCACCAGTGTCATTGCATGTGTGTTCTTTTTCCTAACAACAACCAGAGTCAGTGAAATGTGTGCTCTCTTCAGAGACCACATATGGATCCACCAATGTCATTGCATGTGTGCTCTTTTCACAATCCACCCATGGATCCACCAGTGTCATTGCATGTGTGTTATTTTTAATAACAACAACCAGATTCATTGAAATGTGTGTTGTTTTCACATACCACCTATGGATCCACCAGTGTCATTGCATGTGTGTTCTTTTCACATACCACATATGGATCCACCAGTGTCATTGAAATGTGTGTTCTCTACAAAGACCACACATGGATCCACCAGTGTCATTGCATGTGTGTTCTTTTTAGTAACAACAACCAGAGTCATTCAAATGTGTGTTCTTTTCACATACCACCTATGGATCCACTAGTGTCATTGCATGTGTGTTCTTTTCACTAACAACAACCAGTCATTGCATGTGTGTTCTTTTCACATACCACAAATGGATCCACTAGTGTCATTGAAATGTGTGTTCTCTATAGAGACCACCCATGGATCCACCAGTGTCATTGCATGTATGTTCTTTTCACTAACAACAACTGGAGTCATTGCATGTGTGCTCTTTTCTCAATCCACACATGGATCCACCAGTGTCATTGCATGTGTGTTCTTTTTAGTAACAACAATCAGTGTCATTGCATGTGTGTTCTCTTCAGTGACCACACATGGATCCACCAGTGTCATTGCATGTGTGTTCTTTTTACTAGCAACAACCAGAGTCATTGAAATGTGTGCTCTCTTTAGAGACCACACATGGATCCACCGGTGTCATTGCATGTATATTCTTTTCACTAACAACAACTGGAGTTATTGCATGTGTGTTATTTTGACTAACAACAACTGGAGGCATTGCACGTGTGTTCTTTTTACTAACCACAACCAGAGTCATTTCATGGCTGTTCTTCTCACATACCACACATGGATCCACCAGTGTCATTGCATGTGTGTTCTCTTTACTAACAACAATTAGTCATTGAAATGTGTGCTCTCTTGAGATACCACACATGGATCCACCGGTGTCATTGCATGTGTGCTCTTTTCACTAACAACAACTGGAGTCATTGCATGTGTGTTCTTTTCACATACCACATATGGATTCACCCGTGTCATTGCATGTGTGCTCTTTTCACAATCGACCCATGGATCCACCAGTGTCATTGCATGTGTGTTCTTTTTGGTAACATCAACTAGTGTCATTGCATGTGTGTTCTTTTCACTAACAACAACTGGACTCATTGCATGTGTGCACTTATCACAATCCACCTATGGATCCACCAGTGTCATTGCATATGTGTTCTTTTTACTAACAATAACCAGAGTCATTTCATGGCTGTTCCACTCACATACCACCTATGGATCCACCAGTGTCATTGCATGTGTGTTCTCTTCACAATCCACATATGGATCCACCATTGTCATTGCATGTGTCTTCTTTTTACTAACAACAACCAGTGTCATTGCAACTGTGTTCTCTTCAGAGACCACACATGGATCCACCAGTGTCATTGCATGTGTGTTCTTTTTACTAACAACAACCAGAGTCATTGAAATGTGTGCTCTCTTCAGAGACCACACATGGATCCACCGGTGTCATTGCATGTATGTTCTTTTCACTAACAACAACTGGAGTCATTGCATGTGTGTTCTTTTCACTAACAACAACCGAGTCATTGCATGTGTGTTCTTTTACTAACAACAACCAGAGTCATTTCATGGCTATTCTTCTCACATACCACCTATGGATCCACCAGTGTCATTGCATGTGTGTTCTTTTTAGTAACAACAATCGGTGTCATTGCATGTGTGTTCTTTTCACTAACAACAACTAGAGTCATTGCATGTGTGTTCTTTTCACAATCCACCCATGGATCCATCAGTGTCATTGCATGTGTGTTATTTTTAGTAACAACAACCAGAGTCATTGAAATGTGTGTTCTTTTCACATACCACCTATGGATCCACCAGTGTCATTGCCTGTGTGTTCTTTTCATTAACAACAACCAGAGTCATTGCATGTGTGTTCTTTTCACATACCACATATCGATCCACCAGTGTCATTGAAATGTGTGTTCTCTACAGGGACCACCCATGGATCCACCAGTGTTATTGCATGTATGTTCTTTTCACTAACAACAACTGGAGTCATTGCATGTGTGCTCTTTTCACAATCCACACATGGATCCACCAATGTCATTGCATGTGTGTTCTTTTTAGTAACAACAACTAGTGTCATTGCATGTGTGTTCTTTTCACTAACAACAAATGGAATCATTGCAGGTGTGCTCTTTTCACAATCCACCTATGGATCCACCAGTGTCATTGCATGTCTGTTCTTTTTACTAACAACAACCAGAGTCTTTTCATGGTTGTTCTTGTCACATACCACCTATGGATCCACTAGTGTCATTGCATGTGTGTTCTCTTCACAATCCACACATGGATCCACCAGTGTCATTGCATGTGTGTTCTTTTTACTAACAACAACCAGTGTCATTGCATTTGTGTTCTTTTTAGTAACAACAACCGGTGTCATTGCATGTGTGTTCTCTTCAGAGACCACACATGGATCCACCGGTGTCATTGCATGTATGTTCTTTTCACTAACAACAAATGGAGTCAGTGCATGTGTTCTTTTTCACATACCACATAATGGATCCACCAGTGTCATTGCATGTGTGCTCTTTTCACAATCCACCCATGGATCCACCAGTGTCATTGCACGTGTGTTATTTTAGTAACAACAACCGGAGTCATTGAAATGTGTGTTGTTTTCACATACCACCTATGGATCCACTAGTGTCATTGCATGTGTGTTCTTTTCACATACCTCATATGGATCCACCAGTGTCATTGCATGTGTGTTATTTTTAGTAACAACAACCAGAGTCATTCAAATGTGTGTTCTTTTCACATACCACCTATGGATCCACTAGTGTCATTGCATGTGTGTTCTTTTCACTAACAACAACCAGAGTCATTGCATGTGTGTTCTTTTCACATACCACAAATGGATCCACCAGTGTCATTGAAATGTGTGTTCTCTATAGAGACCACCCATGGATCCACCAGTGTCATTGCATGTATGTTCTTTTCACTAACAACAACTGGAGTCATTGCATGTGTGCTCTTTTCACAATCCACACATGGATCCACCAGTGTCATTGCATGTGTGTTATTTTTAGTAACAACAACCAGTGTCATTGCATGTGTGTTCTTTTCACTAACAACAACTGGACTCATTGCGTGTGTGCTCTTTTCACAATCCACCTATGGATCCACCAGTGTCATTGCATGTGTGTTCTTTTTACTCACAACAACCAGAGTCATTTCATGGTTGTTCTTCTCAATACCACCTATGAATCCACCAGTGTCATTGCATGTGTGTTCTCTTCACAATCCACACATGGATCCACTAGTGTCATTGCATGTGTGTTCTTTTTACTACCAACAATCAGCGTCATTGCATGTGTGTTCTTTTCAGAGACCACACATGGATCCATCGGTGTCATTGCATATGTGTTCTTTTTAGTAACAACAACCGATGTCATTGCATGTGTGTTCTCTTTAGAGACCACACATGGATCCACCGGTGTCATTGCATGTATGTTCTTTTCACTAACAACAACTGGAGTCATTGCATGTGTGTTGTTTTCACATACCACATATGGATCCACCAGTGTCATTGCATGTGTGCTCTTTTCACAATCTACCCATGGATCCACCCGTGTGATTGCATGTGTGTTATTTTTAGTAACAATAACCAGAGTCATTGAAATGTGTGTTCTTTTCACATACCACCTACGGATCCACCAGTGTCATTGCATGTGTGTTCTTTTCACTAACAACAACCAGAGTCATTCCATGTGTGTTCTTTTCACATACCACATATGGATCCACCAGTGTCATTGCATGTGTGTTCTTTTCACAATCCACCCATTGATCCACCAGTGTCATTGCATGTGTGTTCTTTTTAGTAACAACAACCAGAGTCATTGAAATGTGTGTTCTTTTCACATACCACCTATGGATCCACCAGTGTCATTGCATGTGTGTTCTTTTCACTAACAACAACCAGAGTTATTGCATGTGTGTTCTTATCACATACCACATATGGATCCACCAGTGTCATTGAAATGTGTGTTCTCTCCAAAGACCACACATGGATCCACCGTGTCATTGCATGTATGTTCTTTTCACTAACAACAACTGAGTCATTGCATGTGTGCTCTTTTCACAATCCACATGGATCCACCAGTGTCATTGCATGTGTGTTCTTTTTAGTACCAACAACTAGTGTCATTGCATGTGTGTTCTTTTCACTAACAACAACTGGAGTCATTGCATGTGTGCTCTTTTCACAATCCAACTATGGATCCACCAGTGTCATTGCATGTGTGTTCTTTTTACTAACAACAACTAGAGTCATTTCATGGCTATTCTTCTCACATACCACCTATGGATCCACCAGTGTCATTGCATGTCTGTTCTTCTCACAATCCACACATGGATCCACCAGTGTCATTGCATGTGTGTTCTTTTTACTAATAACAACCAGTGTTATTGCATGTGTGTTCTTCTCACAATCCACACATGGATCCACTAGTGTCATTGCATGTGTGTTCTTTTTAGTAACAACAACCAGTGTCATTGCATGTGTGTTCTCTTCAGAGACCACACATGGATCCACCGGTGTCATTGCATGTATGTTATTTTCACTAACAACAACTGGAGTCATTGCATGTGTTTTTTTTCACATACCACATATGGATCCACCAGTGTCATTGCATGTGTGCTCTTTTCCCAATCCACCCATGGATCCACCAGTGTCATTGCATGTGTGTTATTTTTAGTAACAACTAGAGTCATTGAAATGTGTGTTCTTTTCACATACCACCTATGGATCCACCAGTGTCATTGAATGCGTGTTCTTTTCACTAACAACAACTAGAGTCATTGCATGTGTTTTTTTTCACATACCACATATGGATCCACCAGTGTCATTGAAATGTGTGTTCTCTATAGAGACCACACATGGATCCACCAGTGTCATTGCATGTGTGTTCTTTTCACTAACAACAACCAGAGTCATTCCATGTGTGTTCTTTTCACATACCACATATGGATCCACCAGTGTCATTGCATGTGTGTTCTTTTCACAATCCACCCATTGATCCACCAGTGTCATTGCATGTGTGTTCTTTTTAGTAACAACAACCAGAGTCATTGAAATGTGTGTTCTTTTCACATACCACCTATGGATCCACCAGTGTCATTGCATGTGTGTTCTTTTCACTAACAACAACCAGAGTTATTGCATGTGTGTTCTTATCACATACCACATATGGATCCACCAGTGTCATTGAAATGTGTGTTCTCTCCAAAGACCACAAAAAGATGCCTATTGCCATCAACACTGTTGAGGAGTTCCAGGCTACCCGTTTTGGTCCTCGTATCGTAGAGCTTACTACTTTACTCGATCTCCCTCTTCCTATCATTACGGTGCACCCACTCACCAAGTTTGAGAGGAAGGACCTTTGGGGCTTCAAGGTGAACCAGACGCCAGATGAGCCTACTACGGAGGCCATCGTCTTCAAGCTTATGCACGATGACAGGAGAGAGGCATGGAGGTTGTCATGCAGATCTGATAGGACATTAGGCCGTCACTCCCGACAGGTTAGAGGCACTCACTTCCACGCCTTCGGAAGGCGTGATGATGACGGAGAGTCCATTGACTTTGAGGACGACTCGAGGGTCACAGCAGAGCCGATACGCCTGTACCTCCAGGACTTAGAGACTCTTATTAGGCACGTGGATACCGATAGGACCAACATCATGCTTAGTAATGACGAGCTCCAGGTGCAGCTTCGCGAGAAGGACAAGCTCTTTGCGCAGCAGGACGAGATAGTCAAGGAGATGGAGATGAAGTTCGAGACCCAAGACCGTAAGTTCAAGAGTCAAGAGAAGCGTGTCCAGGATAGGAACAAGAGGATTCGTGATATGACCGAGGAACTGCAGTCCAAGGACTTCGAGTTAGAGCAGCAGCAGACAGTGATTGAGAGGCTTCGTTCCCAGAAGAGGGCTCTCAAGGCCAAGATCGACTCTTTGACCACTACCATCGAGGAGAACAAGACCGCAATGGAGAACGCAGGTCTTACCTTTGTCGAGGAGGAGATTGATGCCGTTAGCAGATTTGACTACTCAGTTATCTTTATTTACCGCACTTGTTATTTGTGAACTTATTATTGGACCATCCGACATGTGGATGGCTTGCCACTTGTGTGTTTGTACTTTGAGACTTTTGTTATCTTGTTGTTTAGCTTTTATCCTAGTGTTGCTTGCTATGTGTTTGCTTGTGTAATGTATTGTGCATAAATCATGTAAGGGTATCTCATTCTTATCTCTATATGAATAAACCACAGATGCCTCCCCGTCGCGCAAACCCCAGCCCCAACATTACCCCGGAAGTGCAACAAATGATGAATGCGCAAACACAACTTATGCAAATGATGACGACGTTCATCCAGAACCAGAACAACAACAACAACCCCAATAACAACAACCCCAATAACAACAACAACAACAACCCTCCAGGTTTTGATATGCTCACCAGATTTCTCGCCCCGAGGCCAGCTAAGTTTTCGAACGACCGATCCCATGGTGGCCAATGATTGGCTACGCTCGTGAACAAAGACTTAGTGACCGTGGGATGCAGATCTGAAAAGGTCAGTTCAAAAGACATCTGTTGGAAGGACCAGCCGCCGCATGGTGGGACAATTTCCAGATCACCACACCTATTGATGAGGTGACTTGGGCTATCTTTGAAGATGGCTTTCGTACTACTCATATCTCACCAGGTATGATGAGCCTGAAAAAGAAGGAATTTCACAACCTGAAGCAGCGCCACCACAGCGTGGCTGAATATATTGAAGAATTCAACAATCTGGCGCACTATGCACCGGATGAGGTTGACACTGATGCCAAAAGGAAGGAAAAGTTTCTGGAAGGCTTGAATGACGAACTGAATTTGCTGTTCGTGGCATATGTTCCAACTTATCGATCGTTGTGTGACAAAGCTGTTATTGTGGAAAATAAAATGAAGCAAGTCGAGAGTAGGAAGAGGAAACACTATTGACAAGCACATTTCGAACGTCTCATAAACGATCTCACTATGATGATAGTGTCAGCTCAGGTTCCCACAAGCATGGGAAATTTAACAAGCACCACAACCACAACCGTCATGACAACAAGCATCATCGCAGTCATGACAATGATAAGTATAAGAATCACAAGAGTGGACACAAGAACCACCACAGTGGAGGTGGAAGTGGAAGTCAGCCTAAAAGGGACATCAGTCAGGTTGAATGCTTCAAATGCAAGAAGCTGGGGCATTATGCTAATGAGTGCCCTGAGAAGAACGTTGAAGGACCTAACAAGCCCAATCCTTTTCAGAAAGGACAGGTTAACCACATCAATGTGGAGGAGGTCTATGAAGAGCTCGATGTCCGTTGTCGGTAAGTTCAGACTCAATTCTATCTCAGCATTTGTACTCTTTGATCTTGGTGCATCTCATTCATTCATATCAAAAGCATTCGTCGAAAGAAGTGAACTACCGAGAAACCATTGGATGTCCTATAAGAGTAAGTTCTCTGTGGAGAAATGATAGTAAACTCAGGATGTCATGATTTAGTCATAGAGTTTGGAAAACATAAGTTTCCAGTGAACTTAATAATCCTGAATTCCCAAGGATTGGATGTGATTTTGGGAATGGATTGGATGGCTAAGTATGAGGGAGTACTAGATTGTGCAAATCGTACAGTTTCACTCACAACCCCTGAAGGTAAGAGGATAAAATTTAAGTCCAATTTTAAATCTAAAGGGAGTAAGCTGAATTCTCTTAAGGGGGTTAGCATGGACAGTGTGCCAATTGTGTGTGAGTATCCGTATGTGTTCCCAGAAGAGTTACCGGGAA
Source organism: Avena insularis (assembly GCA_023614405.1). Taxonomy (NCBI): domain Eukaryota; kingdom Viridiplantae; phylum Streptophyta; class Magnoliopsida; order Poales; family Poaceae; genus Avena; species Avena insularis. The sequence goes on along the minus strand of JAJUPC010000487.1, from coordinate 31,589 downwards.
TGCCACCAGATAGAGATGTGGAATTTATAATAGATTTGGTACCAGGTTCTAGACCAAGGGCAAAGAGGCCTTATAAAATGTCAGTTGATTTAACTTAAGGAACTCAAGAAACAACTTGGAGAACAATTGCAAAGGATTCATCCAGCCAAGTTCTTCATCTTGGGAGCTCCATTTTGTTCAGAGAGAAGAGAGACAGAACTCAAAGGTTATGCATAGATTACCGTTCTCTCAACGAGGTAACCATCAAGAACAAGTATCCTTTGCCAAGAATAAATGACTTGTTTGATCAGCTAGAAGGAGCATGTGTGTTCTCGAAGATTGATCTTCGGTTAGGCTATTTTCAACTCAAGATAAGAGAGAAAGACATACCTAAAACAGCATTCACCACAAGGTATGGATTGTATGAGTACACTGTGATGCCTTTTGGTTTAACCAATGCTCCAGCATACTTCATGAATATGATGAACAAAGTGTTCATGGAATTTCTCGACAAGTTCGTTGTCGTTTTCATCGATGACATCTTAGTCTACTCCAAGAGCAAGGAAGAACATGAAAGACAACTACGCTTGATACTTGCGAAACTAAGGGAACATAAGCTTTATGCCAAATTCAGCAAGTGTGAGTTTTGGTTAGAGGAAGTTGGATTTCTTGGACATGTTATGACAAAGGATGGTGTAGCAGTTGATCCTGCTAAAGTTTCATTTGTGATGTAATGGGAATCTCCTAAGAACGTAAAAGAGGTTCGTAGTTTCCTTGGTTTAGGTGTTACTACAGAGATTCATTGAAATTTTTCTAAGGTTGCTAAACCAATGATGAATTGTTAAAGAAAGATAAGAAATTTGCTTGGTCCAAGGATGTGAACTCAGCTTTCAAGAACTAAAGAAGAGACTTGTGTCACACCAATTCTGGCCTACCAGATTTGGAAAAGGATTTCCGTATATTGTGATGCTTCATCAAGGATTAGGAGCCGCATTTATGCAAAGCGGAAAAGTTGTGGCTTATACCTCGAGACAACTCAAAACTCATGAAGTAAATTATCCTACCCATGATTTAGAGTTAGTCATGTTGTCCATGCACTCAAAACATGGAGACACTACCTTTTGGGAAAACGTTGTGAAGTGTTCACCGACCATAAGAGCTTGAAATATATCTTCACCCAGAAGGAGATCAATATGAGACAAAGAAGATGGCTAGAACTTATCAAGGATTACGACTTGAAATTGCAATACCACCCCGGTAAAGCAAATGTAGTAGCAGATGCCCTAAGTCGTAAAGCGTTTGTAAATGGCCTTACCAAAGGTGAATTGCCGATGACTTGTGTAAGAAATTCAAGGAACTCAGTTGAGATTGTGCCGAAGGACATCTCATGTCTTTGGATGTTCAACCCACTGCTGGATAAGATTAAAGAAGCCCAAAAGACGGATAAAGAAATCAAGAGATTAAGGAAAGGATTAGCCAAGGAAGGCTAAAAGTTTCCATATGGACGAACAAGGTACTTTATGGCACGGAAACGATTTGTGTTCCACAAGATCCGAAATGCGGAAACTGATTTTACAGGAAGCCCATAACTCTCCATATTCTATTCACCCGGGAAACACCAAAATGTATATGGATATGAAAGAAAGATTTTGGTGGAACAATCTCAAAAGGGACATCACCGAACACATTGCTTTGTGTGATGTGTGTAGTAGAGTGAAAGCGGAACATCAGAAACCAGCAGGTTTGCTTCAACCAATGCCTATTCCTGAATGGAAGTGGGAAAATATTGGTATGGATTTCATTACCGGATTACCAAGGACCAGGTCAGGTATGATTCCATATGGTAGTAGTGGATCGCCTAACTAAAGTGGCTCATTTTATACCCGTAAAGACAACTTATACGGTGCAAAGTTAGCCAAAATCTACATGAGCAGAATTGTATGCCTTCACGGAGTACCTAAGAGTATTGTGTCTGATAGAGGAACTCAGTTCACTTCTCACTTTTGGAGATAGCTTCATGAATCTTTAGGAACGAGATTGGAATTCAGCACCGCTTTTCATCCTCAAACTGATGGACAAACAGAAAGGACTAATCAAATTCTTGAAGACATGTTGAGGGCATGTGCCCTAGACTATTGATAAAGTTGGGATGAAAGTCCGCCTTTATGCAGAGTTCTCTTACAACAACAGTCACCAATCTAGTATTAGGATGGCACCATTCGAGTTTCTATACGGAAGAAAGTGTACCACCCCATTGCTATGGAATGGTGTGGGAGAAAGAAGTTTGTTTGGACCAGATCTTATCAAAGACGCCGAAGAAAAGGTCAAATTGGTTAGAGACAGATTGAAGATAGCACAGTCTCGACAAAAAAGCTACGCAGATGCTAAGCGTAGAGAAGTCACTTACGAAGTTGGGGATAGAGCTTATCTTAGAGTATCACCACTTCGTGGAGTAAAAAGATTTGGAGTCAAAGGAAAGTTAGCACCAAGATATGTTGGACCATTCAACATTCTAAGTCGCAAGGGAGAAGTCAGATATGAAATCGAACGCCAAAGATCTCTATTAGTCAGTCCATAATGTTTTTCATGTGAGTCACTTAAGAAATGTCATCCGTAATGGAAGGATCTTCTTTGAAGGATACCATATCTTTGGAGGAAGTTCAACTAGAAAGTGACCTCACCTATGAAGAAAAGCCTATCAAGATACTTGAGACCGCAGAAAGAGTCACAAGGACAAAGACTATCAAATTTTGCAAAGTACAATGGAATCATCATTCCGAAGAGGAAGCAACACGGGAAAGAGAAGATGATCTTCAGAAAGACCACCCTCACCTATTTGCTAGCCAATCCGAATCTTGAGGGCGAGATTCATTTTAAGGGGGTTAGATTTGTAACATCCCAAAAATCATGTTTCAAAAACTCATTCATTTCATCCTTGCATCATTCATTCATATAGGGTTTTTCTCAAAATCATTTAGAGATGTGTTTGAGCTATGATTTCATGTGGGCAATTTATCTCAATTGGCCATCACCCTTTGGGATTTGATTGTCTATGAATTTGTTTGCTTGCCACCATGGTTGGAAAGGCTAGGTGAAGCTTATAACCCAAGATTCAAAATTTAGAAATAGTTTCAAAACCCTATTTCAAATATTTGCAAACTAGAGCAAATCACATTTTGAAACCCAAGCTTGACCAAGCCTTGCAAGGTAACCACTTAGTTAGAATGACTGTTTTGAACCCACGTAACCCCTGCAAAAATCCCAAGCAGTTTGAATTCAAAAGGATTTGAATTCATATCAAATTCTATTCAGAAAATGGATTTAGAAAAAGAAAAGGCAAGGAAAAGGTCACGGCCAGAATCTGCCCAAGCAAATCGAGCCAAAGAAGCCCACCCGGGATCTCCTTATTCTTCTCTCACGCCAAGAACGCAAGACGCTACCGAGTCACCAGTAGACCCCACCTGCACTCCACAGACCTCACCGACAAGCGGCCTTCTCCACGCCGCCTCGTCTTCCCGCAGACCGCTATGATCATCGCGCCGCAGCAGTTGATGGCCGGTAATGGCACGGCGTAAATGGGCATTTAACCACGAGCGTTTCCTATCGATTCCCCGGCTATAAGATCCTCTCTGCCTCGCGATCTTTTTCCCCCAAACACCTCGCTCACCCGCCACCAGTGTCCTCAATCAGCTTTACACCGCCGTGATGAGCCTCTCCATGATCGATTCCGGTGAGCCTAGTGTTCCTCCGCCTCGTTTGCTAATCTGACTCAGTGTCTTTGCGCACCTCCCGACCTCACTAGTCCGTCAGACTGCCTCAGTCGCCAGATTCCACTTGACACGCAAGCACCAATGGCGACATCAACTCCGACGAAGTTTTCCGGTAAGCCTGCATCGCCGCTTCCCGTTCATGCTCACGACTTCTTGACCGTGTGAACCTAACCGTGTCGCTAACTTGCCTTGGGTGATTCACAAGAACGTCCACGACGACCACCCGACGCACCCGACGCCGCCATTTAACTCCGGTGAGGAATCGCACCATGCCCGAGCGCCTCGACCAACCACGAAGTACGCCGAGCATCGCTGTGACCTCGAGTCCGGTGAGCTACTCTTCTCACTTACCTCGTGATCATCGGCAACATCATCGACCGGTTCCGCCTGGCCACCGGTAGCCGCCGCCCGCCGCTCTTGGCCAGGAAATAACGGCCGTTAGATCTGATCGAGCGCTTAGGATAGATCCACTTAACTCAAGCAGACGCGATCTGAGCCGCCAGATTTCATTTAGATCCTACGGCTGTGGAGCTCGATCCAGTGCGAAACGGTACGGGCGAATAAGAACATGACACGTGGCTAGGTTAGATCTAAAAATAGAATTTAAAAACAGATTTTGATCCAGATTTCAAATGCCAATATCTTTTGAATGCCACGTTGGAATTTTGCAAACTTTATACCGTTGGATTCAGAAAAACAAGACCTTTCTGCCTATCCTTTTTGTTTAGCAAATAGTAACCATTAGTTTGGCTTAAATTGCAAAAACTTGTTTGAGGCCTTTTGAGTATAGATTTAGTTTAGCATTTTGTTTTAGGGTTAAGTAAATTGTCTTGGCTATTTTTGTGACTTGTTTAGTTTCTGTATTCATGCACTTGCTTGGTTGAGTTTTCAAAAAAAAATCACCACTTAGTAGATTCATGCATGCATGCATTCATAATATTTTTGTTTCTATATATTTGTTTGTAATTGTGTGCTATAACTTTGTGTGTAGATTTTGCTAGTGATTGTGATTGTGACGAGTGATACTCTCCACACTACCAAGGCAAGTGATATCTCCATGAATATTCCATTCCTATATTTTATACATGCATTAGATATATTTTGTTAGGACTTGCATGCTACTTTTGTCAATTGATGATGGGAAATCCTATTTAGAATAGAATGCTAGAGTTACTAGGAGAATTCCCTAAGGATAAGTTGCCATGCCATGATTAGCCTAGCTACTAGAAAACAAGGGTGGTTTATATATACACTATGGAAAAATTATTCTAAGTCTAAGGACTTGAGTTTTATTTAACAAAACAACTAAGTTAATGAATCTCCGGTGGAATGGGACTTGCTTGGTGGTTTTTGTTGAGTGGTTCCAAGGCCCATGTTTATGGTTTACCTTAGTGTATCTCACTTGTGGATGGCCACCCAGAAACAAAGAGATTTGAGATGTCAAATGTTGAGAAGCTTCAAGTGCAACCACTTGGCATTATGGGCTCGCCATGATCTTAGGTTGCTAGAACTTAGTCTCTTGGACAGTTGGTGGTAGAGGAATAATAGGTTGAACGTCCATTTGACTAAGGAAAGGCTTCAAGGATCTTGTCTTGGGAAACCAAGTCTTGTGGGAAAGTGCACCACCTCTGCAGAGTGTAAACCTAAGTACTTAGCCATGTCCCGGTAAAGGACAATTTGAGCATCAAGACATGGAAACTTAAAGAATCTCATCACTCCAATTTCTAAATAAAACTTGTGGGTGAACAAGTGTTAAAAGGATCTTAAGTCCTTGATTGGTATATGCCTGAGTGGATCTCGAGTCTTTGATTGATAGATGCCTTGGGTGTTTTGTGCTACAAAAACTTAGTGTTTTCAAAAGTTAAGGAAAATCTATTTTGAGCAATGCAAGCCTAAGCTCCACCAGCCAAATGCATATAGTATTATAGTCCACTTAAAATATACTAAGGTATCACTTGCCAATACTATTCCAAAGTATTGACCCTTGTGGCTGTAACTTTTGATGTTGCAGGTTACTCTGATGATGAATAGGAGTCATGAGTCTACACTCAACATGCTTGCCTGTGGCACATGAAGATGAAGACTTATGTTTATTTACTTATTCCATAAACTCTTGTATTAGGCCTTTGGCCCTGAGTTGTAAAAGACTATGTTTTATCTCTGGAATGGCGTAATAAACGACCTTTGTATCTGTGTACTTCATCTTAAACTGTGGATGCTAGCATTGATCCAGGGACTAGCATTGCAATCACAGGGATCTTTTCCTTTACAAAGGAGGGATCTTACATGTGCTCTTTTCACAATCCACCTATGGATCCACCAGTGACATTGCATGTGTGTTCTTTTTACTAACAACAACCAGAGTCATTGAAATGTGTGTTCTTTTCACATACCACCTATGGATCCACCAGTGTCATTGCATGTGTGTTCTTTTCACTAACAACCAGAGTCATGGCATGTGTGTTCTTTTCACATACCACATATGGATCCACCAGATTCATTGAAATGTGTGTTCTCTTCAGAGACCACACATGGATCCACCAGTGTCATTGCATGTATGTTCTTTTCACTAACAACAACTGGAGTCATTGCATGTGTGTTCTTTTCACATACCACATATGAATCCACCCGTGTCATTGCATGTGTGTTCTTTTCACAATCCACCTATGGATCCACCAGTGTCATTGCATGTGTGTTCTTTTTAATAACAACAACTTCGGTGATTTCATGGCTGTTCTTCTCACATACCACCTATGGATCCACCGGTGTCATTGCATGTGTGTTCTCTTCACAATCCACACATGGATCCACCAGTGTCATTGCATGTGTGTTATTTTAGTAACAACAACCAGTGTCATTGCATGTGTGTTCTCTTCATAGACCACACATGGATCCACCAAAGGTCATTGCATGTGTGTTCTTTTACTAGCAACAACCGTAGTCATTGAAATGTGTGCTCTCTTGAGACCACACATGGATCCACCTGTCATTGCATGTATATTCTTTCACTAACAACAACTGGAGTCATTGCCTTTGTGTTCTTTTGACTAACAACAATTAGAGTCATTGCATGTGTGTTCTTTTGCTAACAACAACCAGAGTCATTTCATGGCTGTTCTTCCCACATACCACATGGATCCACCAAAGTGTCATTGCATGTGTGTTCTTTTCCTAACAACAACCAGAGTCATTGAAATGTGTGCTCTCTTCAGAGACCACATATGGATCCACCAATGTCATTGCATGTGTGTTTTTCACAATCCACCCATGGATCCACCAAAGGTCATTGCATGTGTGTTATTTTTAATAACAACAACTGTTCATTGAAATGTGTGTTGTTTTCACATACCACCTATGGATCCACCAGTGTCATTGCATGTGTGTTCTTTTCACAAACCACATATGGATCCACAGTGTCATTGAAATGTGTTCTCTACAAAGACCACAAATGGATCCACCAAAGGTGTCATTGCATGTGTGTTCTTTTTAGTAACAACAACCAGAGTCATTCAAATGTGTGTTCTTTTCACATACCACCTATGGATCCACTAGTGTCATTGCATGTGTGTTCTTTTCACTAACAACAACCAGAGTCATTGCATGTGTGTTCTTTTGACATACGACAAAAGGATACAGTAGTGTCATTGAAATGTGTGTTCTCTATAGAGACCACCCATGGATCCACCAGGTCATTGCATGTATGTTCTTTTCACTAACAACAACTGGAGTCATTGCATGTGTGCTCTTTTCTCATTCCACACATGGATCCACCAGTGTCATTGCATGTGTGTTCTTTTTAGTAACAACAATCAGTGTCATTGCATGTGTGTTCTCTTCAGTGACCACACATGGATCCACCAAAGGTCATTGCAGGTGTGTTCTTTTTACTAGCAACAACCAGAGTCATTGAAATGTGTGCTCTCTTTAGAGACCACACATGGATCCACCGGTGTCATTGCATGTATATTCTTTTCACTAACAACAACTGAGTTATTGCATGTGTGTTCTTTTGACTAACAACAACCGGAGGCATTGCATGTGTGTTCTTTTACTATCAACAACCGGAGTCATTTCATGGCTGTTCTTCTCACATACCACACATGGATCCACCACTGTCATTGCATGTGTGTTCTTTTTAGTAACAATAACCAGAGTCATTGAAATGTGTGTTCTCTTGAGAGACCACATGGATCCACCGTGTCATTGCATGTGTGCTCTTTTCACTAACAACAACTGAGTCATTGCATGTGTGTTCTTTCACATACCACATATGGATTCACCCGTGTCATTGCATGTGTGGTCTTTTCACAATCCACCCATGGATCCACCACTGTCATTGCATGTGTGTTCTTTTTAGTAACAACAACTAGTGTCCTTGCATGTGGGGTCTTTTCACTCACAACAAATGGACTCATTGCATGTGTGCTCTTTCACAATCCACCTATGGATCCACCAGTGTCATTGCATATGTGTTCTTTTACTAACAATAACTAGAGTCATTTCATGGCTGTTCCACTCACATACCACCTATGGATCCACCAAAGGTCATTGCATGTGTGTTCTCTTCACAATCCACATATGGATCGACAAGTGTCATTGCATGTGTGTTCTTTTACTAACATAAACCAGTGTCATTGCATGTGTGTTCTTTCAGAGACCAATGGATCCACTAGTGTCATTGCATGTGTGTTCTTTTAACTAACAACAACAAGAGTCATTGAAATGTGTGGTCTCTTCAAAGACCACACATGGATCCACCCTGTCATTGCATGTGTGTTCTTTTCACTAACAACAACCGAGTCATTGCATGTGTGTTCTTTTCACTAACAACAACTGGAGTCATTGCATGTGTGTTCTTTTTACTAACAACAACCAGAGTCATTTCATGGCTGTTCTTCTCACATACCACCTATGGATCCATAAGTGTCATTGCATGTGTGTTCTTTTTAGTAACAACAATCGGTGTCATTGCATGTGTGTTCCCTTCAGAGACCACACATGGATCCACCTGTGTCATTGCATGTGTGTTCTTTTCACTAACAACAACTAGAGTCATTGCATGTGTGTTCTTTTCACAATCCACCCATGGATCCATCAGTGTCATTGCATGTGTGTTATTTTTAGTAACAACAACCAGAGTCATTGAAATGTGTGCTCTCTTTAGAGACCACACATGGATCCACCGGTGTCATTGCATGTATATTCTTTTCACTAACAACAACTGGAGTTATTGCATGTGTGTTCTTTTGACTAACAACAACTGGAGGCATTGCATGTGTGTTCTTTTTACTAACCACAACCAGAGTCATTTCATGGCTGTTCTTCTCACATACCACACATGGATCCACCAGTGTCATTGCATGTGTGTTCTTTTTACTAACAACAACTAGAGTCATTGAAATGTGTGCTCTCTTGAGAGACCACACATGGATCCACCGGTGTCATTGCATGTGTGCTCTTTTCACTAACAACAACTGGAGTCATTGCATGTGTGTTCTTTTCACATACCACATATGGATTCACCCGTGTCATTGCATGTGTGCTCTTTTCACAATCCACCCATGGATCCACCAGTGTCATTGCATGTGTGTTCTTTTTAGTAACAACAACTAGTGTCATTGCATGTGTGTTCTTTTCACTAACAACAAATGGACTCATTGCATGTGTGCTCTTTTCACAATCCACCTATGGATCCACCAGTGTCATTGCATATGTGTTCTTTTTACTAACAATAACTAGAGTCATTTCATGGCTGTTCCACTCACATACCACCTATGGATCCACCAGTGTCATTGCATGTGTGTTCTCTTCACAATCCACATATGGATCGACAAGTGTCATTGCATGTGTGTTCTTTTTTACTAACATAAAAAGGTCATTGCATGCATGTTCTCTTCAGAGACCACACATGGATCCACCAGTGTCATTGCATGTGTGTTCTTTTTACTAACAACAACCAGAGTCATTGAAATGTGTGCTCTCTTCAAAGACCACACATGGATCCACCGGTGTCATTGCATGTGTGTTCTTTTCACTAACAACAACTGGAGTCATTGCATGTGTGTTCTTTTCACTAACAAATAACCGGTGTCATTGCATGTGTGTTCTTTTTACTAACAACAACCAGAGTCATTTCATGGCTGTTCTTCTCACATACCACCTATGGATCCATAAGTGTCATTGCATGTGTGTTCTTTTTAGTAACAACAATCGGTGTCATTGCATGTGTGTTCCTTCAGAGACCACATGGATCCATGTCATTGCACGTGTGTTCTTTTCACTAACAACAACCAGAGTAATTGCATGTGTGTTCTTTTCACAATCCACACATGGATCCACCAGTTTCATTGAATGTGTGTACTTATTAGTAAGAACCAGAGTCATTGAAATGTGTGTTCTTTTCACATACCACCTATGGATCCACCCGTGTCATTGCATGTGTGTTCTTTTCAAATACCACATATGGATCCACCAGTGTCATTGAAATGTGTGTTCTTTTCATAAGACCACACATGGATCCACCAAAGGTCATTGCATGTGTGTTCTTTTTAGTAACAACAACCAGTCATTCAAATGTGTGTTCTTTTCACATACCACCTATGGATCCACTAGTGTCATTGCATGTGTGTTCTTTCACTAACAACAACCAGAGTCGTTGCATGTGTTTTCTTTTCACATAACACAAAAGTATCCACCAGTGTCAATGAAATGTGTGTTCTATAGAGACCACCCATGGATCCACCAAAGTGTCATTGCATGTATGTTCTTTTCACTAACAACAACTGAGTCATTGCATGTGTGCTCTTTCTCTATCCACACATGGATCCACCAGTGTCATTGCATGTGTGTTCTTTTAGTAACAACAATCCAGGTCATTGCATGTGTGTTCTCTTCATTGACCACACATGGATCCACCAGTGTCATTGCATGTGTGTTCTTTTACTAGCAACAACCAGAGTCATTGAAATGTGTGCTCTTCCAGAGACCACATGGATCCACCAGTGTCATTGCATGTATATTCTTTTTCACTAACAACAACTGGAGTTATTGCATGTGTGTTCTTTTGACTAACAACAACTAGAGGCATTGCATGTGTGTTCTTTTACTAACCACAACCAGAGTCATTTCATGGTTGTTCTTCTAACATACCACACATGGATCCACCAGTGTCATTGCATGTGTGTTCTTTCACTAACAACAACTAGAGTCATTGAAATGTGTGTTCTCTTGAGAGACCACATGGATCCACCCAGTGTCATTGCATGTGTGCTCTTTTCACTAACAACAACTAGAGTCATTGCATGTGTTCTTTTCACATACCACATATGGATTCACAAGTGTCATTGCATGTGTTCTTTCACAATCCACCCATGGATCCACTAGTGTCATTGCATGTGTGTTCTTTTAGTAACAACAACTAGTGTCATTGCATGTGTGTTCTTTTCACTAACAACAATGGACTCATTGCATGTGTGTTCTTTTCACAATCCACCTATGGATCCACCAAAGGTCATTGCATGTGTGTTCTTTTTACTAACAATAACCAGAGTCATTTCATGTGTTCCACTCACATACCACCTATGGATCCACCAGTGTCATTGCATGTGTTCTCTTCACAATCCACATATGGATCCACAAGTGTCATTGCATGTGTGTTCTTTTTACTAACATAAACCAGTGTCATTGCATCTGTGTTCTTCACAGACCACACATGGATCCACAGTGTCATTGCATGTGTGTTCTTTTTACTAACAACAACTGAGTCATTGAAATGTGTTGCTCTCTGAGACCACATGGATCCACGTTGTCATTGCATGTATGTTCTTTTCACTAACAACAAGAGTCATTGCATGTGTTCTTTTTCACTAACAACAAATGGAGTCATTGCATGTGTGTTCTTTTACTAACAACAAGAGTCATTTCATGTGTGTTCTTTCACATACCACCTATGGATCCATCAGTGTCATTGCATGTGTGTTCTTTTTAGTAACAACAATCAGTGTCATTGCATGTGTGTTCTCTTCAGAGACCACACATGGATCCACCGGTGTCATTGCATGTATGTTCTTTTCACTAACAACAACTAGAGTCATTGCATGTGTGTTCTTTTCACAATCCACCCATGGATCCACCAGTGTCATTGCATGTGTGTTATTTTTAGTAACAACAACCAGATTCATTGAAATGTGTGTTGTTTTCACATACCACCTATGGATCCACCAGTGTCATTGCCTGTGTGTTCTTTTCAAATACCACATATGGATCCACCAGTGTCATTGAAATGTGTGTTCTTTGAAGACCACACATGGATCCACCAGTGTCATTGCATGTGTGTTCTGTTTAATAACAACAACCAGAGTCATTCGAATGTGTGTTCTTTTCACATACCACCTATGGATCCACTAGTGTCATTGCATGTGTGTTCTTTTCACTATCAACAACCAGAGTCATTGCATGTGTGTTCTTTTCACATACCACAAATGGATCCACTAGTGTCATTGAAATGTGTGTTCTCTATAGAGACCACCCATGGATCCACCAGTGTCATTGCATGTATGTTCTTTTAACTAACAACAACTCGAGTCATTTCATGGGTGTTATTATCACATCCACACATGGATCCACCTGTCATTGCATGTGTGTTCTTTTTAGTAACAACAATCGGTGTCATTGCATGTGTGTTCTCTTCATTGACCACACATGGATCCACCAAAGGTCATTGCATGTGTGTTCTTTTTACTAGCAACAACCAAGTCATTGAAATGTGTGCTCTTCAGAGACCACACATGGATCCACAGTGTCATTGCATGTATATTCTTTCACTAACAACAATCAGAGTTATTGCATGTGTGTTCTTTGACTAACAACATGGAGTCATTGCATGTGTGTTCTTTTTACTAACACAACCGAGTCATTTCATGGCTGTTCTTCTCACATACCACACATGGATCCACCAGTGTCATTACATGTGTGTTCTCTTTAATAACAACAACTAGAGTCATTGAAATGTGTGTTCTCTTGAGAGACCACACATGGATCCACCAGTGTCATTGCATGTGTGCTCTTTTCACTAACAACAACTGAGTCATTGCATGTGTGTTCTTTCACATACCACATATGGATTCACCTGTCATTGCATGTGTGCTCTTTTCACAATCCACCCATGGATCCACCATTGTCATTGCATGTGTGTTCTTTTAGTAACAACAACCAGTGTCATTGCATGTGTTCTTTTCACTAACAACAAATGGACTCATTACATGTGTGCTCTTTTCACAATCCACCTATGGATCCACCAAAGTGTCATTGCATGTGTTCTTTTTACTAACAATAACCAGAGTCATTTCATGTGTTCTTTCACATACCACCTATGGATCCACCAGTGTCATTGCATGTGTGTTCTCTTCACAATCCATATGGATCCACCATTGTCATTGCATGTGTGTTCTTTTTACTAACAACAACCCGAGTCATTGCATGTGTTCTCTCAGAGACCACACATGGATCCACCAGTGTCATTGCATGTGTGTTCTTTTTACTAACAACAACCAGAGTCATTGAAATGTGTGCTTCTTCAGAGACCACACATGGATCCACCGGTGTCATTGCAAGATGTATGTTCTTTCACTAACAACAACTGAGTCATTGCATGTGTGTTCTTTTCACTAACAATCATGAGTCATTGCATGTGTGTTCTTTTACTAACAACAACCGTGAGTCATTTCATGTGTGTTCTTCTCACATACCACCTATGGATCCATCGGTGTCATTGCATGTGTGTTCTTTTTAGTAACAACAATGTCATTACATGTGTGTTTTTTTGAGACCACACATGGATCCACCTGTGTCATTGCATGTGTGTTCTTTCACTAACAACAACTGGCGTCATTGCATGTGTGATCTTTCACAATCCACCCATGGATCCACCAGTGTCATTGCATGTGTGTTATTTTTAGTAACAACAACTAGAGTCATTGAAATGTGTGTTCTTTTCACATACCACCTATGGATCCACCAGTGTCATTGCATGTGTGTTCTTTTCATTAACAACAACCAGAGTCATTGCATGTGTGTTCTTTTCACATACCACATATCGATCCACTGTGTCATTGAAATGTGTGTTCTTAGAGACCACCCATGGATCCACCAGTGTCATTGCATGTATGTTCTTTTCACTAACAACAAGCTGGAGTCATTGCATGTGTGCTCTTTTCACAATCCACACATGGATCCACCAATGTCATTGCATGTGTGTTCTTTTAGTAACAACAACCAGTGTCATTGCATGTGTGTTCTTTTCACTAACAACAACTGGAATCATTGCATGTGTTCTTTTCAATCCACCTATGGATCCACCAGTGTCATTGCATGTGTGTTCTTTTACTAACAACAACTGTAGTCATTTCATGGTTGTTCTTGTCACATACCACCTATGGATCCACTAGTGTCATTGCATGTGTGTTCTTCACAATCCACACATGGATCCACCAGTGTCATTGCATGTGTGTTCTTTTACTAACAACCAGTGTCATTGCATTTGTGTTCTTTTAGTAACAACAACTGGGTGTCATTGCATGTGTGTTCTCTTGAGACCACACATGGATCCACCTGTCATTACATGTATGTTCTTTCACTAACAACAAATGGAGTCATTGCATGTGTGTTCTTTTCACATACCACATATGGATCCACCAAAGTGTCATTGCATGTGTGCTCTTTTCACAATCCACCCATGGATCCACAGTGTCATTGCATGTGTTATTTTAGTAACAACAACCGAGTCATTGAAATGTGTTGTTTCACATACCACCTATGGATCCACAGTGTCATTGCATGTGTGTTCTTTCACATACCTCATATGGATCCACCAGTGTCATTGCATGTGTGTTATTTTAGTAACAACAACCAGAGTCATTCAAATGTGTGTTATTTTCACATACCACCTATGGATCCACTAGTGTCATTGCATGTGTGTTCTTTTCACTAACAACAACCAGAGTCATTGCATGTGTGTTCTTTTCACATACCACAAATGGATCCACAGTGTCATTGAAATGTGTGTTCTATAGAGACCACCCATGGATCCACAGTGTCATTGCATGTATGCTCTTTTCACTAATAACAACCGAGTCATTGCATGTGCTCTTTTCACAATCCACATATGGATCCACCATGTCATTGCATGTGTGTTCTTTTTAGTAACAACAACTAGTGTCATTGCATGTGTTCTTTTCACTAACAACAACTGAATCATTGCCCGAGTGTGCTCTTTTCACAATCCACCTATGGATCCACCAGTGTCATTGCATGTCTGTTCTTTTAGTAATAACAACAGAGTCATTTCATGGTTGTTCTTGTCACATACCACCTATGGATCCACTAGTGTCATTGCATGTGTGTTCTCTTCACAATCCACATGGATCCACCAGTGTCATTGCATGTGTGTTCTTTTACTAACAACAACCAGTGTCATTGCATGTGTGTTCTTTTTAGTAACAACAACCGTGTCATTGCATGTGTGTTCTTCTCAGAGACCACACATGGATCCACCGTGTCATTGCATGTATGTTCTTTTCACTAACAACAAATGGAGTCATTGCATGTGTGTTCTTTTCACATACCACATATGGATCCACCAGTGTCTTGCATGTGTGCTCTTTCACAATCCACCCATGGATCCACCGTGTCATTGCGTGTGTTATTTTTAGTAACAACAAGAGTCATTGAAATGTGTGTTGTTTTCATATACCACCTATGGATCCACTAGTGTCATTGCATGTGTGTTCTTTTCACAATCCACCTATGGATCCACCAGTGTCATTGCATGTGTTATTTTTAGTAACAACAACTGGAGTCATTCAAATGTGTGTTCTTTTCACATACCACCTATGGATCCACCCGTCATTGCATGTGTGTCCTTTTCACTAACAACAACCAGAGTCATTGCATGTGTGTTCTTTTCACATACCACAAATGGATCCACCAGGTCATTGAAATGTGTGTTCTCTACCAGAACCACATGGATGGCGGGAGCTAACATTGCATGTGTGTTCTTTTCACAATCCACATATGGATCCACCAGTGTCATTGCATGTGTGTTCTTTCACTAACAACAACTGGACTCATTGCGTGTGCTCTTTCACAATCCACCTATGGATCCACCAAAGGTGTCATTGCATGTGTTCTTTTTACTAACAACAACCAGAGTCATTTCATGGTTGTTCTTCTCAATACCACCTATGAATCCACCAATGTCATTGCATGTGTGTTCTTCTTTCACAATCCACATGGATCCACTAGTGTCATTGCATGTGTGTTCTTTTTACTAACAACAATCGTCATTGCATGTGTGTTCTTTTTAGAGACCACATGGATCCACCGTGTCATTGCATATGTGTTCTTTTAGTAACAACAACCGGAGTCATTGCATGTGTTCTCTTTAGAGACCACATGGATCCTTCTGGCCATGTATGTTCTTTTCTAAACCAAAAGTCATTGCATGTGTGTTCTTTCACTAACAACAACCAGAGTCATTGCATGTATCGTGTGTTCTTTTCAATCTACCCATGGATCCACGTGTCATTGCATGTGTGTTTTTTTAATAACAATAACCAGAGTCATTGAAATGTGTGTTCTTTTCACTTACCACATGGATCCACCAGTGTCATTGCATGTGTGTTCTTTTCACTAACAACAACCAGAGTCATATTATGTGTGCTTTTCACATACCACATATGGATCCACCAGTGTCATTGCATGTGTGCTCTTTTCACAATCCACCCATGGATCCACCAGTGTCATTGCATGTGTGTTCTTTTAGAACAACAACCAGAGTCATTGAAATGTGTGTTCTTTCACATATTTGCCACCTATGGATCCACTAGTGTCATTGCATGTGTGTTCTTTCACTAACAACAAAGAGTGTATTGCATGTGTGTTCTTATCACATACCACATATGGATCCACCAGTGTCATTGAAATGTGTGTTCTCTCAAAGACCACACATGGATCCTTTCGTGTCATTGCATGTATGTTCTTTTCACTAACAACAACTGGAGTCATTGCATGTGTGCTCTTTTCACAATCCACACATGGATCCACCAGTGTCATTGCATGTGTGTTCTTTAGTACCAACAGTTAGTGTCTGCATGTGTGTTCTTTTCACTAACAACAACTGAGTCATTGCATGTGTGCTCTTTTCACAATCCACCTATGGATCCACTCAGGTCATTGCATGTGTGTTCTTTTACTAACAACAACTAGAGTCATTTCATGTGTATTCTTCACATACCACCTATGGATCCACCAGTGTCATTGCATGTGTGTTCTTTAACAATCTACACATGGATCCACTAGTGTCATTGCATGTGTGTTCTTTTACTAATAACAACCAGAGTTATCATATGTGTTCTTCTCACAATCCACACATGGATCCACCAGTGTCATTGCATGTGTGTTCTTTTAGTAACAACAACCAGGTCATTGCATGTGTGTTCTCTTCAGGACCACACATGGATCCACCAGTGTCATTGCATGTATGTTATTTTCACTAATAACAAGGAGTCATTGCATGTGTTTTTTCACATACCACATATGGATCCACCTGTCATTGCATGGGTGCCCTTTCCCCAATCCACCAATGGATCCACTAGTGTCATTGCATGTGTGTTCTTTTTACTAACAACAACTAGAGTCATTGAAATGTGTGTTCTTTTAACATACCACCTATGGATCCACCAGTGTCATTGCATGTGTGTTCTTTTCACTAACAACAAAGAGTCATTGCATGGCTTTTTCACATACCACATATGGATCCACCTGTGTCATTGAAATGTGTGTTCTCTATAGAGACCACACATGGATCCACCAAATGTCATTGCATGTGTGTTCTTTTAGTAACAACAACCAGAGTCATTGAAATGTGTGTTATTTTCACATACCACATATGGATCCACCAAAGGTCATTGCATGTGTGTTCTTTTCACAATCCACCCATGGATCCACTCAAAGTGTCATTGCATGTGTGTTCTTTTAGTAACAACAACCAGAGTCATTGGAATGTGTGTTCTTTTCACATACCACCTATGGATCCACCAGTGTCATTGAATGTGTGTTCTTTCACTAATAACAACTGAGTCATTGCATGTGCTCTTTTACAATCCACACATGGATCCACAGCATCATTGCATGTGTGTTATTTTTAGTAACAACAACTAGTGTCATTGCATGTGTGTTCTTTTCACTAACAACAACTGGACTCATTATGTGTGTGCTCTTTTCACAATCCACCTATGGATCCACCGTGTCATTGCATGTGTGTTCTTTTTACTAACAACAACCAGAGTCATTTCATGGTTGTTCTTTTCAATACCACATATGAATCCACCAATGTCATCATGTGTGTTCTTTTCAAATCCACACATGGATCCACTAGTGTCATTGCATGTGTTCTTTTATAACAACAATCAGAGTCATTGCATGTGTGTTCTTTCAGAGACCACACATGGATCCACCAATTGTCATTGCATGTGTTCTTTAGTAACAACAACTGTCATTGAATGTGTGTTCTTTTTTAGAGACCACACATGGATCCACCAAAGGTCATTGCATGTATGTTCTTTTCACTAACAACAACTGAGTCATTGCATGTGTGTGTTTTTCACATACCACATATGGATCCACCATGTCATTGCATGTGTGCTCTTTCACACCCACCCATGGACCCACCGTGATTGCATGTGTGTTATTTTTAATAACAATAAACGAGTCATTGAAATGTGTGTTCTTTCACATACCACCCATGGATCCACCAAAGGTCATTGCATGTGTGTTCTTTCACTAACAACAACCAGAGTCATATTATGTGTGTTCTTTTCACATACCACATATGGATCCACGTTGTCATTGCATGTGTGTTCTTTCACAATCCACCCGGATCCACCAGTGTCATTGCATGTGTGTTCTTTTTAGAACAACAACCAGAGTCATTGAAATGTGTGTTCTTTTTCACATACCACCTATGGATCCACCAGTGTCATTGCATGTGTGTTCTTTCACTAACAACAACCAGAGTCATTGCATGTGTGTTCTTATCACATACCACATATGGATCCACTGTCATTGAAATGTGTGTTCTTCCAAAGACCACACATGGATCCACGTGTCATTGCATGTATGTTCTTTTCACTAACAACAACTGGAGTCATTGCATGTGTGATCTTTTCACAATCCACACATGGATCCACCAGTGTCATTGCATGTGTGGTCTTTTTAGTACCAACAACTAGTGTCATTGCATGTGTGTTGTTTTCACATAACAAATGGATCCACCTGAGTCATCACATGTGTGTTCTTTCACAATCCAACTATGGATCCACCAGTGTCATTGCATGTGTGTTCTTTTTACTAACAACAACCAGAGTCATTTCATGGCTATTTTTCATACCACCTATGGATCCACCAGTGTCATTGCATGTGTGTTCTTCTCACAATCCACATGGATCCAGTGTCATTGCATGTGTGTTCTTTTTACTAATAACAACCAGTGTATTGCATGTGTGTTCTTCTCACAATCCACACATGGATCCATATTGCATGTGTGTTCTTTTTAGTAACAACAATTGTCATTGCATGTGTGTTCTTTTAGTAACAACAACGTGAGTCATTGCATGTGTGTTCTCTTCAGGAACCACACATGGATCCACCAGTGTCATTGCATGTATGTTCTTTTCACTAACAACAACTGGAGTCATTGTATGTGTTTTTTTCACATACCACATATGGATCCACCAGTGTCATTGCATGTGTGCTCTTTTTCCCAATCCACCCATGGATCCACCAGTCATTGCATGTGTTCTTTTTAGTAATGACAACTAGAGTCATTGAAATGTGTGTTCTTTTCACATACCACCTATGGATCCACCAGTTGTCATTGCATGTGTTCTTTTACTAACAACAACCGAGTCATTGCATGTGTGTTCTTTTCACATACCACATATGGATCCACCAGTGTCATTGAAATGTGTGTTCTCTAGAGACCACATGGATCCTCCAAGTCATTGTAATGTGTTTCTTTTTACTAACAACAACTGAGTCATCAGATGTGTTCTTTTCACATACCATATGGATCCACCAAAGGTCATTGCATGTGCTCTTTTCACAGACCATCCACCCATGGATCCACCAGTGTCATTGCATGTGTGTTTTTTTAGTAACAACAACCTTGAGTCATTGAATGTGTGTTCTTTCACATACCACCTATGGATCCACCAAAGTTGTCATTAGATGTGTGTTCTTTCTTCTAACAACAACCAGAGTCATTGCATGTGTTTTTTCACATACCACATATGGATCCACTAAAGTGTCATTGAATGTGTTCTCTATAGAGACCACACATGGATCCACCCAAGTTTCATTGCATGTGTGTTCTTTTCAGAACCAACACCTGTATCAATGAAATGTGTGTTATTTTCACATACCACATATGGATCCACCAGTGTCATTGCATGTGTGTTCTTTTCGCAATCCACTGATCGATCCACAAGTGTCATTGCATGTGTGTTCTTTTTAGTAACAACAACCAGAGTCATTGAAATGTGTGTTCTTTTCACATACCACCTATGGATCCACCAGTGTCATTGCATGTGTGTTCTTTTACTAACAACAACCAGAGTTATTGCATGTGTGTTCTTTTCATACCATATATGGATCCACCGTTGTCATTGAAATGTGTGTTCTTCCAAAGACCACACATGATCCACCGTGTCATTGCATGTATGTTCTTTTCACTAACAACAACTGGAGTCATTAATGTGTGTCTTTTCACATACCACATATGGATCCACCAGTGTCATTGCATGTGTGTTCTTTTTGTAACAACAACTAGTGTCATTGCATGTGTGTTCTTTTCACTAACAACAATGGAGTCATTGCATGTGTGCTTTTCACAATCCACCTATGGATCCACCAGTGTCATTGCATGTGTGTTCTTTTACTAAAACAACTAGAGTCATTGCATGTTTATTCTTTTCACATACCACCTATGGATCCACTAGAGTCATTGCATATGTGTTCTTTTCAGAATCCACACATGGATCCACCAGTTGTCATTGCATGTGTGTTCTTTTTAATAACAATCTGGAGTCATTGCATGTGTGTTCTTTCACAATCCACACATGGATCCACCTCATTGCATGTGTGTTCTTTTAGTAACAATAACCAGTTGTCATTGCATGTGTGTTCTTCACAGACCACACATGGATCCACCAGGGTCATTGCACGTATGTTATTTTCACTAACAACAACTGAGTCATTGTATGTGTTCTTTTCACATACCACATATGGATCCACCAAAGGTTATTGCATGTGTGTTCTTTTCACAATCCACCATGGATCCACCAAAGTGTCATTGCATGTGTGTTCTTTTTAGTAATAACAACTAGAGTCATTGAATGTGTGTTCTTTCACATACCACCCTATGGATCCACCAGTGTCATTGCATGTGTTCTTTTACTAACAACAACTTGAGTCATTGCATCATGTTTTTTTCACATACCACATATGGATCCACCAGTGTCATTGAAATGTGTTCTCTATAGAGACCACATGGATCCACAAGGTCATTGCATGTGTTCTTTTCAGTAACAACATCCAGAGTCATTGAAATGTGTGTTATTTTCATATACCACATATGGATCCACCAATGTCATTGCATGTGTGTTCTTTCACAATCCACCCATTGATCCATTACATGTGTGTTATTTCTTTTTTAGTAACAACAACCCGAGTCATTGAAATGTGTGTTCTTTCACATACCACCTATGGATCCACCAGTGTCATTGCATGTGTGTTCTTTTTACTAACAACAACTAGAGTCATTGCATGTGTGTTCTTTCACATACCACATATGGATCCACCAAAGTCATTGAAATGTGTGTTCTCTTCAAAGACCACACATGGATCCACCAATGTCAAGCTGCATGTTCTTTTTCACTAACAACAACCGGAGTCATTGAATGTGTGTTCTTTTCACATACCACATATGGATCCACCAGTGTCATTGCATGTGTGTTCTTTTTAGTAACAACAACCAGTGTCATCAGATGTGTTCTTTCACTGCTAACAACAACCTGGAGTCATTGCATGTGTTCTTTCATTAGTCATTATGGATCCACTGAAGAAGCCATTGCATGTGCTCATTTCACAATCCACCTATGGATCCACTGGCCAAAGGTCATCGTGTGTGTTCTTTTTACTAACAAACAACAGAGTCATTTCATGACCAGCTATTCTTTCCACATACCACCCATGGATCCACCATGTCATTGTGTATGTGTGTTCTTTTAGTCAAACAATCCACACATGGATCATGGTGTCGTGCATGGTGAGTGTGTTCTTTCTTAATACCACATATGGATCCAATTCAAAGGTCATTGAATGTGTGTTCTTCATAGATCCACACATGGATCCACCAGTGTCATTGCATGTGTGTTCTTTTTAGTAACAACAACTAGAGTCATTGCATGTGTGTTCTTTTCACTGACCACACATGGATCCTTATGTCACTGCATGTATGTTATTTTCTGCTGTATGGCCCACATGGATCCACCAAGGTCAATGTGTTTTTAGTAACAACAACCATTTCAAATATCTAAACAAAAGAGCCACATACCACATATGGATCCATAGTGTCATTGCATGTGTTCTGAATAATAAACTTTCTAATCCACCTATGGATCCACCAAGTCATTGCATGTGGATTTTTACTAACAACAACTAGAGTCATTGAAATGTGTGTTCTTCACATACCACCTATGGATCCACTCCAGGTCATTGAATGTGTGTTCTTTTCACTAACAACAACTGCATGGAGTCCACATCACTGGGCACTTCATGTCATACCCTTTTTACATATGGATCCACCAGTGACTGAGTCATTGAAATGTGTGTTCTCTATAGAGACCACATATGATCCACCAGTTGTCATTGCATTTGTGTTCTTTTAGTAACAACAACCAGAGTCATTGAAATGTGTTATTTTCACATACCATATATGGATCCACCAGTGTCATTGCATGTGTGTTCTTTCACAATCCACCCATGGATCCACCGGTGTCATCAATGTGTGTTCTTTTTTAGTAACAACACATGGATCCACCAGAGTCATCGGAATGTGTGTTCTTTTCACTAATAACAACCTGGAGTCATTGCATGTGTTCTTTTCACAATCCACATATGGATCCACCAGTGTCATTGCTGTGTGTTCTTTTCACTAAGAACAACCAGAGTCATTCATGTTGTTCTTTCACATACCATATGGATCCACCATTGTCATTGCATGTGTGTTTTTCACAATCCACCTATGGATCCACTATGTCATCGTTGCATGTGGTGTTCTTTTACTAACAAATAACCAGAGTCATTGCATGTGTTCTTTTCACATACCACATATGGATCCACCGCTGTCATCGTGATGTGCTCTTCTCACAATCCACACACATGGATCCTTAAAGGTCATTGCATGTGTGTTCTTTTAGTAACAACAACTAGAGTCATTGCATGTGTGTTCTCTTCGAGACCACATATGGATCCACCGTGTCATTGCATGTATGTTAGACAAACTTTTCACTAACAACAATGGAGTCATTGCATGTGTGTTCTTTTCACATACCACATATGGATCCACCTGTCATTGAAATGTGTTTTTCACACAATCCACCCATGGATCCATAGTGTCATTTATGTGTTCTTTTTATTAACAACAACCAGAGTATATTTTTCATGTGTGTTCTTCTCACTTACCACCTATGGATCCACCAAAGGTAATTGCATGTGTGTTCTTCTTCACAATCCACACCCACTAGATCCACTAGTGTGTCTGCATGTGTGTTCTTTTACTAACAACAATCCACCAAGCGTCATTGAAATGTGAGTTCTTCAAACACCACACATGGATCCACCAGTGTCATCAAGATAATACGTTGTAATGCTCTTTTTACTAACAACAACTCTGTCATTGCAATGTGTGGGATTTTCAAAGAGAACACACATGGATCCACCAATGGTCATCAAGATGTATGTTCTTTCACTAACAACAACTGAGTCATTGCATGTGTGTTCTTTTCACATACCACATATGGATCCACCAGTTGTCATCAGCATGTGTGCTCTTTTCACAATCCACCCATGGATCCACCAGCGTCAGCATGTGTGTTCTTTTTAGTAACAACAACCGAGTCATTGAAATGTGTTCTTTTCACATACCACCTATGGATCCACTCAGTGTCATTGTGAAGCATGTGTTCTTTTCTACACAAATAAATGCAGAGTCATTGCATGTGCGCTTCTTTTCACTAATAACAACCAGAGTCATTGCATGTGTGTTCTTTTCACATACCTGGCCATATGATCCACCAAAGTCATTGAAATGTGTTCTTCTTCAGAGACACACATGGATCCACCAAGTGTCATTGCATGCATGTTCTTTTCTACTAACAACAATTGAGTCATTGTATGTGTGTTCTTTTCACATACCACATATGGATCCACCAATGTCATTTGCAGGTGTTTTTCACAATCCACCTATGGATCCACCAAAGGTCATTGCATGTGTGTTCTTTTTTATTAATAACAACTCAGAGTCATTGAATGTGTGTTCTTTCACATACCACCTATGGATCCACCTGTCACTGCTGAAAATGTGTGTTCTTTCTTACTAACAACATGATCCACCAGAGTCATTGCATGGGTTTCTTTTCACATACCACATATGGATCCACTAGTGTCATTGAAATGTGTGTTCTCTCGTAGACCACACATGGATCCACAAGCAGCCACATTGCACATGTGTGTTCTTTTAGTAACAACAACTAGAGTCATTGAAATGTGTGTTCTTTTCACATACCACATATGGATCCACCAAATGTCATTGTACGTGTGTTCTTTTCATAATCTACCCATGGATCCACGGTGTCATTGAAATGTGTGTTCTTTTTAGTAACAACACCCAGTGGATCCATGTCATTGGAATGTATGTGTTCTTTCACTATCAACTGTGGAGTCATTGCATGTGTGTTCTTTTCACAATCCACATATGGATCCACTGAAATATTGAAATGTGTTCTCTTTAGAGACCACACATAGATCTACCAGTGTCATTGCATGTGTGTTCTTTTGACTACATATGGATCCACCAAAGGTCAAGATGTTGTCTTTTAGTAACAACTAACCAGATTCATTTCATGTGTTTCTTTCACATACCACCAATGGATCCACCAAAGGTCATGAAATGTGTGCTTTTCACTTTCATCCACACATGGATCCACCAGTTGGTCATTGCATGTCACGTTCTTTCTACTAACAACAACGGAGTCATTTGCATGTGTGTTCTTTCACATACCACCATATGGATCCACCATGCATATACATGTGTTCTTTTATAACAACAACCAGGTGTCATTGCATGTGTGTGTTCTTTCATATACCACATATGGATCCATCATCTGACAGTGTTCTTCATAAAAAACCACCTATGGATCCACTAGTGTCATTGCATGTGTGTTCTTTCACTAACAACAACTAGAGTCATTACTGTGTTCTTTTTACATACCACATATGGATCCACCAAGATCATTGTACTTGTGTGTTCTTTTCACAATCCACCCATGGATCCACCAGTGTCATTGCATGTGTGTTATTTTTAGTAACAATAACTCAGTCATTGAATGTGTGTTCTTTCACATACCACCTATGGATCCACCAAAGTGTCATTGCATGTGTGTTCATTTACTAACAACAACTAGGAGTCATTGTATGTGTGTTCTTTTCACATACCACATATGGATCCACTAGTGTCATTGAAATGTGTGTTTCTTCATAGACCACACATGGATCCACCAGTGTCATTGCATGTGTTCTTTTAGTAACAACCATAGTCATTGCATGTGTGTTCTTCACATACCACATATGGATCCACCATGTGTTATTGCATGTGTGTTCTTTTCACAATAATCCACCCATAGATCCACACTAATGTCATTGCATGTGTGTTCTTTTCGCATCAAACAACTGTAGTCATTGTGAATGTATGTTCTTTTCAATATTAACATATGGATCCTTACCAGTGTCATTGAAATGTGTGTTCTTTTCACATACCACCTATGGATCCACCAGGTCATTGCATGTGTGTTCTTTTCACATAACAACATGGATCCACTAGAGTCATTGAGATGTGTGTTTTTCACATACCACATATGGATCCACCAGTGTCATTGAATGTGTGTTCTTCACGAGACCACCCATGGATCCACCATTGTCATTGCATGTGTGTTCTTTTAACAACAACTAGAGTCATTGCATGTGTGTTCTTTTTCACAATCCACATATCGATCCACCAGTTGTCATTTACATGTGTTCTTTTACTAACAACAACTCGAGGTCATTGTATGTGTCTTTTTCACAATCCACATGGATCCACCAGTTGTCATCAAGATGTGTGTTCTTTTACTAACAACAACTAAAGCATGTCATTGCATGTGTGTTCTTTTCACTAACTAACAAGCTGAGTCATCCGATGTGTGTTCTTTTCATAATCCACCCAATGGATCCACCAAAGTGTCATTGCATGTGTGTTCTTTTTACTAACAACAACCAGAGTCATTGAAATGTGTCAAGTATTCACACATACCACCTATGGATCCACTCCGGTGTCATTGCATCTGTTATTCTCATAATCCACATGGATCCACCAATGTCATTGCATGTGTTCTTTTTTACTAAACAACCAAAAGTCATTGCATGTGTGTTCTTTCACATCCACACATGGATCCACCAGTGTTTTCAGATGTGTTCTTTTTTGAGAATAAGAATCCAAGACATTGAAATGTGTGTTCTTCAGAGACGGTGTCATTACGTGTGTGTCTTTGGGATACACACATGGATCCACCAGTGTCATTGCATGTGTGTTCTTTTCACTAACAACAACTCTGGAGTCATTGCATGTGTTTTTCTTTTCACATACAACATATGGAATAACCCGAGTCATTTTATGTGTGTTCTTTTTTTACTAACAACCTACGAGAGTCATTTCATGGTCTCTGTTCTTCCTTCTGAATACCACCTTTGGATCCACCATTGTCATTGCATGTGCTGTTCTCTTCACAATCCACCTATGGATCCACTCAGTTATACTATCAGGTATGTGTGCTCTTTTAGTAACAATGGGGCCAACCATTGAAAGTGTCATTTGCATGTGTGTTCTTTTCAGAGACCACACATGGATCCAATGAGTGTCATTGCATGTGTGTTCTTTTACTAGCAACCAGCGAGTCATTGAAATGTGCTCTCTAGAGAGACCACACATGGATCCACCTCAAGGTCATTGTTAACAGATGTGGCTACATTCTTTTCACCAACAACAAGTAGGAGTCATTGCATGTGTGTGTTTTCACCAATACCACATATCGATCCACCATGTCATCAGCATGTGTGTTTCTCTTTCACAATCCAATCTATGGATCCACCAGCTTGTTGTCATCAGACATGTGTGTCCTTTTACTAATCATCAATAACCAGAGTCATTTCATGTACCGTGCTCCACTCATATTCACATTTTATGGATCCACCTGCCAGTTGTCATCAGACAATGTGTGTTCTCTTCATACAATCCACATATGGATCCACTCAGTTGTCATTGCATAGTGTCCGCTTCTTTTTAATGCTAATAACAACCGTAACATTATCAGAGATCCTGTTCTCTTTTCAGAGACCACACATGGATCCACCTGCTGTCATTGTATGTGTGTTCTTTTAGTAAATAAACAATCAGAAGTCATTGAATTTGTGTACCACTGCAGATACCACATTGCATGGATCCACCAGCCACATTGCATGTATGTTCTTTCACTCATACAACATGGATCGACCCCTATAAGTCATTGTAATGTGTGTTCTTTTCAAAGACTATACATGGATCCAACTGGAAGAAATCATCAGATGTAATGTTCTTTTTACTTAACAACAACTGCAGAAATATCGTCATGTGTCATCACTTTCCACATACCACCTATGGATCCACTAGTCATCATTGCATGTGTGTTCTTTCACATTTTTAGTATATGGATCCAACAAAGTTGTCAGCTGCATGTGGGATCCTTTCAGTAGACCACCTATGGATCCACTGCCGTGTCATCAGCATGTGTGGTCTTTTTTACTAACAACAACCAGAGTCACTAGGAATGTGTGTTCTTTCTTCTACAATCCAATCATGGATCCATCGTCAGCATCAGACAAGAGCATTTTTAGTAATAACAACTGTGAGTCATTGAAATGTGTGTTCTTTCTTCTACATACCACCTATGTGGATCCACTCAGCACACACTGTGTTCTTTTCATTAATAACAACAGAAATGTATTGCATGTATGTTCTTTTTTCATACCATATCGATCCACCACACATTGAAATGTGTTCTCTAAGGTGGGACTCACCTATGGATCCACCAGTTGTCATCGCATGTATGTTTTCACTAATAACAACCGGAGTCATGGCAAATTTTTCTTCTACAATCCACACATGGATCCACCAATGTCATCAGATGTGTTCTTTTTAGTAACAATAACTAGTGTCATCACGTGTTCTTTTCACTTAACAACAACCTGAATCATTGCGTGTGCTCTTTCATAATCCACCTATGGATCCACGCGTTGTCATTGTAATGTGTTCTTTTACTCAATACTGAACTGTGAGTCATTTCCATGTTGTTCTCACGACATCAACGCGGATCCACTAGTGTCATCAGCATGTGTGTTCTTCTTCACAATCCACATACGGATCCACCAAAGGTTAACAGACGTGTGTTCTTTACCAACAACCGCTGTCATTGTATTTGTGTTCTTTAGAATAGCCAACCGTGTCATCAGTGATGTGTGGTTTCTCTTCGTACTTACACATGGATCCACCTGTCACTGCATGTATGTTCTTTCTACTAACAAATGGAGCGCAGTGTTCTTTTCATATACTACATTTATCCACCAAAGTCATTGCATGTGCTCTTTTCATCCACTCCATGGATCCACTCAAATAATATTACATGTGAAGTATTTAGTAAATAAATAACCAGAAAGTCATTGAAATGTGTGTTGTTTCTACATACCACCTATGATCCACCAGTCATTGTATGTGTGTTCTTTCTTATATTACCCAAGATATGGATCCACCAGCATAACAGATGTGTGTGTTATTTTTAGTAACAACCAAGAGTCATTCAAATGTGTTCTTTTTCTATATACCACCTATGATCCACTAGTTACTGCATGTGTGTTCTTTTTCACTAAGAACAACCGTAGTCATCAGATGTGTGTTCTTTCACATACCACAAATGGATCCACCGCCATTGAAATGTGTGTTCTTCATGAGACTCACCATGGATCCACCAAAGGTCATTGCATGTAATGTTCTTTCACTAACAACAACCGGACATCAGACGCGCTCTTTCATAATCCATACATGATTCACTAAAGTTGTCATTGTACGTGTGTTATCTTTTTAGTAATAACAACTGCTGTCATTGCATGTGTGTTCTTTTCTACCAATAAACAACCTGACTCATCATATGTGCTCTTCTTCAATCCACCATGATCCACCAGTTATTAACAGATGTGTTCTTTTACTCGCTACAACTGGTAGTCATTTATGGGTCAGTTTTCCTAATACCACCTATGAATCCACCAAAGGTCATTGCATGTGTGTTCTTCATAATCCACATGGATCCACTTTAGTCATTGGGCTGTGTGTTCTTTACTATCAGTACCGCTATCAGACAGGTGTTCTTTTTAGAGATTCACATGGATCAATGCAGGTCATTGCATATGTGTTCTTTTTAGTAATAACAACCATGTCATTGCATGGTAATTTTTAGAGACTATTATGGATCCACCCTATGTCATTGTATGGAGTGTTCTTTCACTAATAAATAACTGAGCTACTGTACGTATGTTGTTTTCACATACCACATATGGATCTAACGGCGTCATTGCATGTGTGTTTTTCACAATCCACTCATGGATCCACCAAAGGTGATCAGATGCAAGATTTTAGTAACAACAACCGTAGTCATTCAAATGTGTTTTCTTTCACATACCACCCATTATCTACCCAGTGCTACTGCATGTGTGTTCTTTCACTATCAACAACCAGTAGAGTCATTCCATGTGTGTTCTTTTTTCACATACCATATGGATTCACCATGTCATTTATGTGTGTTCTTTTCATAATCCATCATTGATCCACCAAAGGCTTACTGTATGTGTTCTTTTAGTAACAACAACCAAGAGTCATTGAAATGTGTGTGTTCTTTCACATACCACCTATGGATCCACCAAATATTGTAATGTGTGTTCTTTCTTCTACTAATAACAACCAGAAAGTTATCAGATGTGTGTTCCATTACATGCTATTACAGGTGGTCCACCAGTGTCATCAAAATGTTCTCTTCCAAAGACCACACATGGATCCATCGGTGTCATCAGGAGCGCATGTTCTTTCTACTAACAACCCGGAGTCAATGAATGTGTGTTCTTTTCATAATCCACATGGATCCACCAAAGGTTATCATGTGTTCTTTAGTAATAACAACTAGTGTCATCAGATGTGTGTTCTTTT
This sequence comes from Avena insularis, assembly GCA_023614405.1. Classification (NCBI taxonomy): domain Eukaryota; kingdom Viridiplantae; phylum Streptophyta; class Magnoliopsida; order Poales; family Poaceae; genus Avena; species Avena insularis. The sequence continues at coordinate 1,184 of JAJUPC010000487.1, read as the reverse complement.
CACACAATAACTGAGTCACTTATGTGCTCTTTTCACAATCCAACTATGGATCCACTCAAAGATATCAGACAAGTTCTTTACTAACAAGAACTAGAGCTGGTTTCATTATTCTTCCCTACATACCACCCATGGATCCACAGTTATTGGGCTGTACGTCCTGTTTTCTCAATCCACATATGGATCCATTCCGTTGTCATCAGATGTGTGTTCTTTTCACTAATACCAAAGGTTATTGTATGTCTTTCCCCATAATCCGTGACATGGATCCACTGTCATCAGATGTGTTCTTTTAGTAACAACAACTAGCGTCATTGCATGTGTGTTCTTCATGTACTCAAACATGGATCTAATTGTAAGGTTACCGATGTATGTTATTTTCATTAACAACAATCGAGTCATTGTATGTGTTTTTCACATACTACATATGGATCCACTCAAATACGTGTGTTTCCTTTCCCTAATCCACCCATGGATCCACTCAAGGTTACCGTATGTGTGTTATTTTAGTAATAACAACCAAGAGTCAATGAATGTGTTCTTTTCACATACCACCTATGGATCCACCAAGGTTGTCAATTCTGTGTTCTTTTCATTAATAACAACCAGTGTCATTGCATGTGGCAATCTTTTCACATACCATATCGATCTGGCATCAGTTGTCATTGAAATGTGTGTTCTGTTGTGACCACCCATGATCCACTCAATAATGCATGTATGTTCTTTTCACTAACAAATAACTGGAGTCATGCATGTGTGTTTCTTCATAATCCACATGGATTCACCAATGTCATCGTATGTGTTCTTTTAGTAACAATAACTAGTGTCATCAGATGTGTTCTTTTCTACCAATAACTGGAATCATTGCAGTGCTCTTTTCATAATCCAATTTATGGATCCACTGTTGTCATCAGCATGTGTGTTCTTTTTACTACAACTGTAGTCATTCTCATGGTCATTTTGTCACATACTACCTAGGATCCACTAGCATATCAGACAAGTGTTCTTCTTCTGTAACCACACATGGATCCACCAGAAGTCATTGTAATGTGTTCTTTTACTAATAACAACATCATTGCATTTGTGTTCTTTTTAGTAACAACAACTGGAATACGTATGTGTTCTCTTCAGAGATCATTATTATTGATCCACCGTGTCATCAGACAATTTTTCACTAACAACAAATG